>JAUYWV010149146.1:0-10184 GCA_032274565.1 Nematoplana nigrocapitula
GTGTCTCAGAAGGGATGCTAAACCGTTTAATATCACCCAGATGAGGCTGTGTGATTAACATGCAACAGAGGTGGACAACAGCCTTCTCCCAAGCGATACCCTCAGATGGGTGGTCGCAATTTAACCAAACGGCCCAACTTTCACAGAACACCATACATATGCCCAAGCCTAACCAAAAATTTCCCGAAACCTCATGTATTCGCACCACCACTCAGGGTGATTCCCAGGACACCGTGTGCGTCGAGAAAAGCAGGACAAACGCCGCACCCAACCCACCCAAAAACAGACCCGGGAATTTCAAAGTGACGTCATCGGAATTCTAAATCCATCCCCATGAAGGATAATATTTATTTTTGGGTAATATTTTGCAAAATGGCAAGTACAGTACTATAGCTCTTATAAACTCTACAGACAAGAATGTGTTCTATCATTGTATTAGAAAATTAAACGCTGTCTAACCTACATGCCTACCAAAGAGCTTTGATGCCTACCAAATTCTAAGTTGTTTAACTTTTTGTTATCTTCGGTGATTAACTATGTGCGTACTTAATCCCTAGTTTCCCTTAGCTTAAAAACCCATTTAGATCAATCGTCAGAGACAACCGAACATGTGCTTCTATCATATTCACCCACGAGCTTCACGAATACATGTTGCTGAGAGTAATCGAAATTGAACCGTTGGCGAATGAGGTTAATTGATAACAAACCGACAATATTTAAAAAAGCCAAAATGCTTTCTGCTCATTTAAACCCCTAAATAGGTAAAGTTTAACGAGACTTAAAACTATTTCCTTTTTCCCTAATCAATTTGTCAATCGCCCTGACTGAATGGTTAAGGAAGGTAATAAGCATTCTGCAAATTAATATCGATGTTTTTATGCATATTTCATCACCTTATTCACTGTTACTTTTAGCGAAACTTCAAAACTATTTATTTTTCGAAGGGGTTATTAATTCCAACCGATATTATTACGTATCCGTGTAAAAATTGATAGCTGTTATTCTTACGTCAAGTAAATTAAAATTGAAAAAAATCACTTCCGTACTAAAGTATATTTTTAAAAATATTGTTTACACTGATTTAATTAATTAGTGGTCGACGAATCATATCACTTCAAATTGGCAGAAATCTGCCAGCAGCTATCGTGAAATATATCTGTTGAACGTGAATTTACTATTAATTTGTAAAAATGGCAAATATTTAATCAAATCAGTGTACCGTCTGGACGGTTGACGAATGAATTATAAGAAAAAAAATAGTTTTACGTTTCGGTTTACGCTACTGCATCTGGGAGAAAACCATTTTTTATTTACTTTTTGAAAATATTCATTCGCAAAACGGTCGGGACTGTAGCTCTTTATCTCATCGTCCCCACATCCGAAGACCGAATTTACTGTGTTTTGTATTTCGTTTATTGGTTTCGAATACCTACCTACATATTTCAATTTATCATTCGTACGTGTTTATAATTGTAGCACAATCTTTGCTGCGATAACTGCCACAGCCATGTGGCCTATGCACTCAATTCGATGCAGTATGAGAGATCGACTGGTTGGAACATGATACGGCTCTGTTTCCTCATGCTAATCCGGGGCAAATATGTCGGGTAAGCTATTGAGACATATGAAGACTGGTCTAACCTCTTGCCGTATTGCCATTAAGCCAAGAACTTGTATTAAATCTTAGCAATAAATATTGAAGTAAGCAATTTATTTTGGCGTCATCTTTCGATCGAGGGAATTGATTAGGTTTGTTCAGCCATACCTCTTCCTAACCTAATTCATTATTACTAAAAGTTGTACTCCTTTAAAGCATATTTGCCTGGTTTCAGCGGGACGTCCTGTTTATCCTGTTTTTTGCCACAGGATTTCGAAAAAAATGAAAATACTAAAATGCAATAAAAACTGAGTACCCATAGGGGCCCAAGGTCCTGGGAAATTTGTTAAATTCATATATTTATTACATTAAGGTCTATATGTGTTTTCTCCAACCTTTTGGAGGACATTTTGGTCATTTTCTAGATGCAGTGGAACGTGGCTTCAGCACAAATGCTTCTGTTCTCACCAAAGACAAAAATTATTTTTTAATTTAGTAGCCGCTCTTCTGCCGAAAATCCCGAATTTCTACGATAAAACATCAACTTCTAACGGTCTAACCCATCGATCAACGGAGGGACGGATGGCCGAATGTGATTGGGCGCGAACCAGCAAACATTTACATCCAGAGGACGTGTGTTCGAGACCCACCTCAGCCTATCGTTCGAAGCAAAAAGGTCCTTGTGGGCTGGCAAGGATGTCGTCACATTCATGCGGAAGAACACTTCATGTCTCATCGGATGTTTGTAGATTGTTCATATAGCAGATGAGACCAAAACGCTCCAGTGGTATATGACCAGCCGTGACGAAAGGCAACGGGAAACCGCCGTCACTATCGTTTCCAAGACAGATTTATGGCGTACAACCAATGTAAACGGCCCCTACTCCCCAGCGGCTCTTTGAACTTGGGCTACGGTGGCGATTCAATCCTTCAAGAAACAGGGGGTGCTAAGAATCACTGGGTTACCTCAAGCCATTTAAATAATAAACAGACACGTTACAGATGTTGACACAGACCATAACTTAGTAATGATGACTACGAACTTGAAATTCAAAAGGATTAATTAGACGTAAAGCAGAAGGATCAGATGGTATACCAGTAGAATTAATAAAGGCAACTTTAGGCGTAACAATTAAAAAACTTACAGAAATTTGTAATGATATATGTATATGGAAGGGAAATGGCCAAACGACTTCTACAAAACAACAGTGATACCGCTAAAGAAGAAACCTAACGCAAAATAATGTAGTGATCATCGTACCATCAGTCTAATATCACACACATCGAAAATAATGTTACGAATCCCGACCAGAAGAATAGAAGCCAAATCAAGATAATCCATACGAGTAAATCAATTTGGCTTCACGAAGGGTTGCGGCACGAAGGAAGCAATTGAAACACTAAGAACATTTACAGAGAGAAGCCTCGAATTTGACAATCATCTATACATATGTTACACAGACTTTGAGAAAGCGTACGACCTGTCAACTGGAAAATCCTAATGGATACACTCAAACTTATCGGGATAGAAGACTTATCCAAGATCTATATATGAATCAAACTGCTACCATCAGGATAGAAAATGAAGAATCAGAACCAGCGGCGATTGGACAAGGAGTACAACAAGGATGTCTTTTCTCCCCACTGTTATTCTCTATATATGCAGAAAAATGATAATTAATGCACTGGATCATATAGAAAAAGGAATTAATTTCGGGGGTTAACTCATCAAAGATAAGATTCGTAGATGATCAGTCATTCACTTCAGATACAGAAAAGGGACTACAAACACTATTGGCCAACCTGAATAGCACAGATTCAAAATACAATATGAAAATAAATGTACTGTAAATGAAACAAAAATAATGCGGATATTGAAATCGGGAAATGATAAGATCAACATAAAATTAGAAAATAAAGAAATAGAACAAGTGAAAAGCTACAAATACTTATATTGTAGTTGCAATTATCACATCGGATAACATATATGCCATGAGGAAATAAGAACAAGAATTATCCTGACTATAAGCAACCCATTACTTAACGAAGAGAATTGCTCACCAATAAGTTATAAACATAGAAACTAAAAAGATTGTTAAATCACTAATATGGAGAGTAACCAGCCCTTTATTGATAAAAAAGATGAACACTCCAAGAAAGTGATAAAAAAGATAGAAGCATTTGAAATGTGGATTTGGAGAGAGGAATGCAGAGAATATCATGACAGAATCGGAAAACCAACTAAGACATATTAGAAGAGGTAAAAGAAAGATTTACTTCAGGCTATATTGAAACAGAAGAAGAACTGCGGATAGGTCACATCTTAAGAAATAACCTAATGCAAACAATCATCGAATGACTATTTCGGGGAAAACGTGGACGAGGAAAATCATGAAAAGACATGCTAACAGAATTAAATGCAGATTCATATAAAAATCTAAAACATGAGACATAAAATCGAACGGAGTGTAGAAAATGGATGCCATAAACCTGAACCAGCTCGACTAATGCAGAACGCTTGATAGATGGAAACATGTGTTCGTTGCGACCGGTTTCGGCTATTCATCAGCATACTCATGCACAGGAACGTTTTAGATTTAATCAATGAAACCCAACAGGCTTGTTCATCAAACAATAGGACAGCTTGTCGAACTCTCCTATTTTTAATCCACCAAAGTATAAGTAAACTTTGTTACATTTCAAGAGGTCACTTCTACAGTAGTTAATTTATGTGACTAGACAGTTTTTAAGTCATTAGCCCCCATTGGGTTGACCCTGATTTGATCCAAAGAAAGTATCTCTCAACATAATTCTCCTCTTTGCTTTTTCCTACCGAATCATCAGAATAAATTATTTACTTGAAAATTTGATTGGTTCCTGATATTTTATGTATCCCCTAGCGAAGCCGGGTACGACCGCTAGTATTATATAGGTTTGCAGCTTATAATTCAAAAGAAGAAGAGTTAGCTTTATTCGCCAGTTTGAATGAGCAATAAATTTGGAATATTTCCAGTCGTAAGTCAAAACATAGATACTTGTACAATATACATTTTAGAGCAGAATATTTACTCGACAATGTTGTTGCTTCGTATCCTTTCATATACATGGCATCAATATAGCAGAGCAAAGTTTTATTATTCTAAATTTAAATATTCTAATGCATAACCTTTTCCAACACTATAGTGTGATCGTAATCTTTACGCTGTTGAATCTTGAAAGACAGGAAGAAGACTTCAACAGATTTTTAATGCCATTATAGATAAGAAATAATTCAATATGATGCATTATTTCACCATACGACTTACATATGAAATATGAAAATTTATATTACAGTATATATTTCAAATTTTAACACAGAAAGAATTTTTCTGAACAACATCAAATAGCGAAATTATAGTATCTGCAGTACTTTGGCCATATACGATCAGCTGGCACAGAACCTCATCTGCACACATATTTTTGAAGGCAGAGTTGACGGAAGACAAATTACAGGGGTTGTCCAAGACGGCACTGAGGCAACGATGTGAATGAATGGACAAGGAAGACGCTGGGGAGTGCACGACCATCGCGAGAGACCGAAAAATATGGTAAAAATTGGAGCTAGAAGCAGTGGTCCCAGACCCTCACCATGTAGATTGGAGAAATCAATCATGTAGAGGTTAATGTATGGCCAAAGACTTTTTAACTATTTAAATGAGGTGAATCGATAATAAATCTCAAAGGGCGTAAGTCAGCGGAATTTATTAATAATTACCCGACTTTCAATCATTACGTAGAAATATATTTTGCATGCATTAAATCATTTAATGTGATATTTTAATTAAGTCTTGTAATTTGTAAAAATCAATATTAAGTTTTCCGCATTTTAAAATAACTGTCTTAGTTTTGGTTTTAAAATTAACCAAGGTGTCAGTAAAAAGTCGCATTAAAGTTAGAATGCTATTGAGAGAGAAAAGTTAATTCGTTATTGCACATTTTTAGATGTGTATAATAGCATCTTTATAAAATGGTCTCTCTCTATCTGTCTGTCTGTATGTATGAATGTATTATAGCCGTTTTGATCAAAGTCGATTAAAATTAGTCAGTTGATAATATTGAATTATTAAAGGAAGCAATAGATTAGTTCTAAGACTTGTTAAACTGAATAGAATGGGAAGTTCAGGTGTGGTAGTTCTTTTATGGTCAGTTTGGAGAAGAAATTAAATTTAATAATGTAAGACCGAATTTCAGAATTTAAGCATTCTCGCGTCTGGTATATTGAAGAGTCTGTCGGGAGGAAGGGAAGGAAACAACGAGAACATATAATTCGACTTATCGGTTCTGTTAATACATCAATTTTTTCCATCATGACAAAAATAACAATTTGCACAACCTAAGAATTATAAAAATTGCATAAAATATTAAAAAGAAAATGCTTTTCAGAAAATATGCAATTGTTGGAGAAGGACTGTGGAAATTATAATAACAGCGGAATATAGCAAAATTATTCGCGGAGAAGGCGGCGGCATCACTGATAGGTTGATCATAGAAAACGAATCAGCTTTCTTTCTGCGTTAGTAAAACTTTGCTGACTGCCTTCTTTCTATAATTTCCCAATTGAATTGTGATGCCTAAGCGTTAGTTAACACTCTACTAAGGGGAGTATTTTATGTAATTATTTACTTCATTGCTACACATTGGTCGCTGAATTAGTAATGAATTTTAGTAAGATATACAATGAATTGTCGACTGAGCAGTGTAATATATACGAGAATATTACACTAACCACATTTACACCTCGTGAATACTATCTGATATATTCCATTGCTACGGTGTTCGGTTTGTTCGGGAATTTTGCTCTGCTAACTGCCATCAAGCGTCGTCTTGGACACTTCGGAGGGCGACGGACATTCACCTTTCTGGTCCAATGCTTGTGCATACTCGACTTCATACTGACCCTACTGATTCCCATAGACATGATCTATGCCGAGCTCAGCGGGTACAAGCTGAAAATTTACGACTATTTTATGCATCCGCGTAACGACGTTCTGCTATTCGAGTCCTACACTCTTCTCCTGATCGCCATCGATCGCTACCTAGCCATCCGACTACCGCTAAATCGCAGATGGTCGCTGCCCTTCGTGTACAGAATTCTTTTCATTTTGGTTGTCATCACAATCCTATTTGACCTCTCTAATTTCGGAATGAAGCACTTTTCTACGTGCTCCATTAAAGTGATCTTACTGGGCATCTTCATTTATATCGGAGTCCAGACTACCATATACGTGGTCATTATGTTGATTACCTACACGTTATATGTTCTGCTTTTTGTAGCCTATTATCGCCACTCCCAAACTATGTCTGTTCACATGACCTTGAAGCCTATAGGCCCGGCCGAAGAGATGACCACGGAAATGGAAACTGGCGCCGGGACCGGAACTACGTGTGCAACCAACAGACCCTTAATGGGTGAGCGAATCAAATCTTCACTTAGAGAGGAAGATAACAGGTGGGAAGACGGACCTGGTTCATCGCCAGTCAGTCGATATCGGCAGCGATTATCCCTGCGCCTGGTTCGAGTCCTTCTCGTGGTCACCAGCGTTTACTCTTTGAGCATGATTCCTCATGTGCTAGCGGGCTTGGAAATTATAGAATTTCCAGGCTATCATGTTTATAATTTATTCTACATTAACGCTGTGGTAAACCCCTTTATTTATCTCACCACTGACACAAAGCTACGTTCAGATGTGATCCGTGTCCTGCGAAATAAGTGTTAGTATTTATTCTGATTTTGTTCAAACCTAATGTAAATTGTAAATTGTAAAAATAAAAAAAATTGTAAATATAATACCATTTTATAAAAAATATGTGGTGATCACTAACGAAACAAGATTAAATAGTTTAGAAGATATGTGCAAAACTTAAATTATAGTGATCAACTATCAATTTGTATAAAAGTAAAAAGTCAGTAAAGATAAAAATCATTTATTTGCGAACGTTTTCGAAGTGTACAACCTCTTTTATAAAGCTTATAGGTAAATTAGGTAAATAGTTAAACGTAAGTTATTATAGTTCAGTTATCCAATCGATCAGTTAAATATTATAAACAATTCGCCTATTATACCGCAGCTATCACATCGGTCATTGAAATGACTTACCCAATATCGCATAGAAATTCATGATTCAGCAAAAGATTTTAAACTGCAACCATTTAATTCTAACAGATGCATTGATCAACTACTCACTTTAGTTAGATTGTATGAATAGAAAACAGGTGTGTGAATTCTTTATGCAAATTAGTGTATATTTAAGTAGATTTTAATAAGTACTGTATATCTACCTCTTGAGAGTTTCATTAATTTTGCAATATGTTATGGGTCATCCGGTATACTCTCTGTGAATCAAAATCTACCTAATATTTATATTGTATCTTATTGATTGATGAAAATTGACGTACGTTGTATGCATCTATTGAACATGCGCACATATCGGGTCATATCTTTTAATTTGAACCCGACCAACATATACAACACTGCATGGCAACAATGTGAAATGACACCTGCTGGTTGAAATAGTGGCGCTTATTAAATGCTCTTCGATGTTTCTTGCTACACATTAAAACTTGACAAGTTACCAGGCCAGTCAGAACCACGCGAGAACGCCTTGCATAGTTATTCAATAAGACGAAATAATGTATCCCTGATTAACCAAATAGTCAGTATTAAATAATGTTTCGCGGGTGCAATTCAGCCCTTCTTGGCGCTATTATCGTAACAGTCTGATATGTATTGCTATGAAGTTTATTTAAAACATCTTTGAGATTGTGATCAAGTGAGTTCCTGAATAACTGCAGAGTCTTAACCCTCATCTCACTTGATCACCCTTTCGTGGGGCCAGTCGTGTAATCTCCAGTGCTTCGATGTACACGATGGTCCTATTGGGGCCACCCTGAGTAGTGGTGCGAATACGGTACATCTTTGTTAGGCTTTGGCATACGTGTGGTGTTCTGTGAAAGTTGGACCTTTTGGTTAAATTGCAACCACTCTTATGGGGCCCAATAAGGGGGCTGTAGAAAGTTGGGGTATCGCTTGAGTGAGGGCTGACGTGTTCACCATTGATGTATGTTAAAAAATTAAATTACAGTACATAGCCTCAACGGACCGATATTAAACGGTTTAGCGTCCCTTCTTATACAGTAAACTATGTGTATGGTCGTATCTGACAGCATGAACCTCTCAGAGGATTCCGGGTCGGTGGACGCGTAACTGATGGGGCTCTGGCTCCCCTGACGAGATCCCGCTGAACAACAACAACAAACATGAGTGATTTCATTAGATATCGATCGGCTGAGCATAAACGTTAATCAGCTATTGGAGATCAATGCATTTTACTTGAATACTAGGACGCAAGGCAACCTATAATGACCCAATATATAACCCAAATCTCTGCCTGATGATGTGGAAATGCCGGCCTGAAAGAACGAGCGAAACCAATGATGAATTTATTACCCGCAGCCGTCTGTGGCAGGTCTTAAAGAACGACCGAAACGTACGAAGGGTGATCACATGTTGATAAAATGCCAGTAGCGTCAGCAGTAAGCTTAACTGAGTTGCTTTTGTCGTGTGGTTATTCTCCTGGCGACTTAAATCACGTTGTCATTTCCCCTATATAATGATTGTTCAGTTAGTGACTACACTGTGAGTGCTTATTCTGTCGTGTTGTTTCCCTTATAATTGAACCCTTTTCATTCCTTTATAACACTACTTCCATGTGATTATTCTTTCTTCTATACTACAGTACATTGTTTTGTCGATGACTAAACTGCTTAATTAGGCGTGGTTTCCCGTCGTTGTTATTTTCTGACATTATATCTATGGGGTTATTCCCTTACTAGCAACCTCTCTAATAAAATAATGCAAGATACCATGCTATGACCACGTCAAAACGTACATGAATTGTGCAGGATTTGACATGGCCATGACATGGAGACAACCAAGTTTTGCCATGGGATGACAAGATCTTGCAAAATAATACAAGACCATGCAAGATCTTGCATGAGCTATGACAAGTTGTATGTGTTGTTTTCACACTGACATCATCGTTCTCTTTTTCTCGGCAGATATTGAGCTGTTCGAGTGCGAAAAATGAATGAGCGGTGGCTTCAAAGACTCATCAAAATTTGGGTAGCACCATTTTTCCATGATCTTCCACAGTTTTGTCTATTTTTCTTGACAATTCTTTGGTACTGGACAGATATCACCATATAGCCACAGTGCTGACCATAAACCGTTTCGGGGTATGTCTGAAAAATAATTGATGATTCTTACTTAGTGTCGAGCAGTCACTTCCATCATGTTTGTTCCATGTACATATATTATTTAGTAGTAGTAGTAGTATTTATTTGGAAATCCAAAATAGAAGGGTGTGATGGTACAAAGAGCATGTAAATAAACCGACAAGTTTTATAAAGCAACGGGAAAACCACATCATACGTAACAAAATTGCGCATAAAAAGGGAGGAAGCTACGTTTGAACCTCTCCGTGTGCGCCCGAAAAACAAAATTACGCCGGTTTCTAAGGGGCATGTGTGTAGGGGGAGCAAAGTGAT
>JAUYWV010149157.1:0-10183 GCA_032274565.1 Nematoplana nigrocapitula
AGACAAAGAGAAGTGAGAGGGGGAATGAGAGAGAGAGAGAGAAAAAATATAAAGATGAAAGACAGAGAGAAGTGAGAGGGGGAATGAGAGAGAGAGAATATAAAGAGGAAAAGCAGAGAGAAATGAGAGAGAGCGAGAATAGAAAAATAAGAGAGAGAGAGAGAGAGAATATAAAGAGGAAAGACAGAGAGAAGTGAGAGGGGGAATGAGAGATAGAGAGAGTGAGTGAAGAGAGAAACCACACGAGGTCGTAGGAAATACAGTACTTGTCTGCTGAAGTAGGACATCAACGACCCCCTGTTTCTGAGTGCAAGGGGAAGATAAAATATTTCCTCGCACGGTATCATTTACATGGAATAGAGAGAGAGAGAGAGATAGCCAGTTGGATATCTGCCAAAAATTATCCGCTCTCATTAATTATGTTATTTTTTCTTAAATGACCAGACTCCGTTGTCTCGAAGAGACCTGTAAAAATATAAACGTTCGAAATTCTGGCGACCTGAAAACAGTGGCGGGTGCATAATCTACACTGATACTAATGACGTCACAAAATTACTCTGAATAGAGATAAACTACTTGATCTGAAGTCGTGTGGTGTCTGTGCTATAAGTGGCTCAGTTCCTTACGCAATTATGTCACAATGGCTGATAATACTGACATGCTTCACTCACCTACAGTCATAAAACACTAATAAAATTTATTAGCTAATAATTTATTAGTAAATTTACTCATAACCTCTATTAGAGCAGATATCATACTAACTATACTGTACACTCATTGATAGCAGTGACAGTGGGAATGAAGTTCAACGAAAGGAAAGAGTTTTTAAGCTACGAATGAATTTTAATTTACCGGAGAAAGACCACAAGGAGCTATTTACAATTGACAATAACATGGTAGATTCATAGAAATCGGATTGCGCGATACAGCTATTAAACTAGCTGTGCCGCGCAATCCGATTTCTTTGGGTAGATTTCATTCTTCATCGCATAAACGATTATCTGCGCCTACGGCGTCGGGCATTAAACCAAACCCTCGTGAAATCTAAAAATTTATTATTCTGCAGTCATGCTTTATCATATACTTAACGGATAAATATTAGTGTTTTATATGCAACAGAATTTATTAGGACTAATATATTTATAAGCAACTTAATAATTCTCGGCCGGCCTACAGCCGAGACCTAAGGTCTACGCGTATAGCAGAAGCGGTTACATCGAGGACGATTTTGACACATTGCTATATTTTTAGCAACTCGTTCCGCGACTCTGATTGGCTGCCTGTCGGGTTTTGTCTGTCGGTTGCTCTCCAGACATGCGCAGGCGAAAGCGTGGTGACGATATGACGTGAGATTTGGTGACGCAGCGCGGTTCGATAGCTAGCTCTGATTGGTTTCTATTGATTTCAATACAAATTCACGTGATTTCAAAGAGGCAAAACTACATGAAATATAACACAGATATGAATAAAAATTATATTAAAATGTGCGCCTGGATGAGAGCTACAATAATATATAACTTATAGTAGCATAACTTAAATAATAAAAAAGCTTTTCCGATAACGACTTTACCTAGTTTTATAATGTAATGTCTGGCTGGCTAAACCGTTGGTTTCTATTGATTTCATTACAAATTCACGTAATTTCAAAGAGGCAAAACTACAGTACATGAAATATAACACAGTTATGAATAAAAATTATATTAAAATGCGCGCCTGGATGAGAGCTACAATAATAATTAACTTATAGCAGCATAACTTAAATAATAAAAAGTTTTTTCCGATAACGACTTTACCTAGTTTTATAATGTAATGTCTGGCTGGCTAAACCGTTGGTTTCTATTGATTCAATACAAATTCACGTAATTTCAAAGAGGCAAAACTACACATACTGTAGGTGGTGCTCAACTTCTGTGCATGTATCATTTCAAATCTTCCCAGACAAAGTAGTTACATGAGTATTAACATAAACTGGCTCCCCATTAAACAACGTATTCTTTTTTAATTTTCTGCCTCGTTTTTAAGTGTTTGTATGATTTAGCTCCGTCGTATTTACAGCCCTTATCAAAGCCGGCTGCCTCATCAACAACGATGGTTTCACTCAGATCCCATAAAGCAGTACGTACGTCTTCACCAACAAATTTTGATAAATTTAAAAAACTACTTAAAACAGCACTTTTCCGCCACCTGAAATGTACTGCTAGTGCACATTTGAGTAGTTAAATGTAATAATAATAATAGATAAAAGTTTAAGAGGAGATCGCGAACAAACATATAAGACACCACACAAACAAACAACTGATTTTTGCAACCTCTCCGTGTTTAACATTTCGAGGGTTTTTAATATTAAATTTGCCAAACGCATACACAGTATTCCGATATACTGTTTTAATTAGCGTCGTACAAAATTGAAAAAAAACTCAATATTAATCTAAAACGCATCTGCAATAATTCCCAACGAACTGTATAAAGAGAAAGGGAAAACCAAAAAATGCTTTGATTTTGAAATTCCAGTCACCCAGAAACTTGTTATCAAATGAAATAAGAAACTAGGACATGAAATTCAATAGGGAAATTGTTTTTCTAACTTGAAGGTCAGGTCGTCAACCTACTGACATCCCTTCTGCCTCCATTGGGATGTAGAAGAGGGCGAGAAAAGCGCCTTCTTCGTTCTCATTTTCTTTCTTTCGCTCTCGCGGTACTAATTGAGACGAAACTGGGAGGGAAATTTGAAATCAAACACCTGATACCTGGGAAGTTGATTAGCTTTGATGGTTTTGAACTAGTCATCTGTGTTCAATCAGATGACATTTCATCTGTTTCCAATTGAAATTCCGGCGCTAATGCATTATACACACCAGCCGTATAACCGTATATTGACACACCAACCGTATATCGACATTTACGGTCCTGAATAACAGTGGATAGGTATAGTGGTGAGTTATTAGCGTGAGTGTTTGTGAAGACTGTTTATATTATATATTTGTCATTGTCAGTGTGACGAAGCTGTATCTGACTATATGCTTTTGATTTGTTTAAATATGCTAACATTTTATTAGATGGTATCGATTTACGGTAATACGGTTGGTCATACGGCTAGTGCGTATAATGCATTAGCGCCGAAAGGCTATCTGCAGTAATTCTCAAAGAACAATAACAGAAAAGGAGAAAGCAAGAAACATATTTTGAGAGATGCGGGGTACCCTATGCAGAGTGAATCATGCGGTCTGTTATAATCGGGTTATAGTGACGTCATGTTACTGCTAGTGCTTGACTTTCCCCAACTTTCGGTTGATGCTTGGACACTGATAACGGCAATTTAATGTTCAGTTTTATCCTCCTTTTTCCAGGGATTCATTTTTATGTGGGTTTATCGCTGTCTAGTCTTGTCGGATTGGCTGCGGCGTGCCAGTTATGGTACATGCTGGTCGGCCTATGGTTGGCATACTGTTTTTGGCCCTTTGTATTTAGGCTTGATCCCTGCTCGTTTTTCCTTGTCCATGGTTATGTTGTTTTTTGAACGGCGAAAGCTCAGAGTTATTTTATTTTAATAAACGTTCAAATTATATTTTTGTCTTTATTTCTTACGTCATGTTACTCTTTGGAGGATCTCGACTAATTGGTAACCGTCTTCATATCTACTGCCCCTATAGAAACAAATATTACTATGAAATTGTTCTAATCACTTCTGGTGGCATAGTCAGTTGAGGTAAACGTCTTGTGGAATGTGAAGTTTCATAAACATATCATCCTTTGTCGGTGGGTGTACTGTACAGTACTTTCATTCGCAGAAGCTAGTATTATCAGCGTCTCCCATTCTGGCAGCAAATGCAGTGTTTCTTCGTCCAAACAACAGTGCACTTTATTTTCACTAGTATTGAACTAGGTAGAAATCTTCAGATGTCTGCAAGGGCAGTTTGGTCAACCGGGAAACCGGGAAATTTCTCTGTGGGATCCACTATAGAAAGGGGATAGCAAGAAAATCAATATCAAATATAATATGTCGTCGGAGGTTCAAATTATAATATATAAAGCAATTTTCTTTACGGCAACTTTTATTTTGTTCGAATATTGTCTACTTGCAATATATCGCTTTTGCTTTTTTGTACATTGTGAATTCGTTGATAATAAGAAATGATGAACAGTTATACGGAATCAAGGCTTATTTAAAAATAATTATGTACTATTATTCTGTACACACGATATGTGTTTAGGGTAATTACAGTAATAATGTGTGCGTACTGGTGCAAACTATAAAGTACATATGCCAGAAAATTCAAACCTCGATCGTTTTCACTATACATTAGGGTGTCTCATAATACATAACAAAAATAATTTTTCGATTTTTTCTTGCTGGCTAATGCTGATCTGAGGTTCTAAAAATAAAAAATGATGAAAGTTGAATATTATTTAGAGGTCACTTTTTATTTTCATCTAGAAATAACAATTATTTCCCAGCATTCTCTTATTTACTTTATTTTTAACCAACATCAATATGAAAAGAATACAATTTGTCCTTTGCATTAAATTGATATTTTATTCTTCAAGATTTTACTTGTCTTGGTAGGGATCAATTTTTGATGTGCCCGAACCACTTTGAAGAGGAATTGCTTCTGCTCTAGATCACGAGTGATGCTTCAATTATATCTCTTTATCAGAGCGATACTCCGCTCGGCGGAGTCATTGACCACCATCAAAGCTTTCACCCTCTTTCCTGCTGTGATCCAATCCTTGTCATTGATCCAATCCTCTGGATCTTTCTCAAGAAAGGTTGGAGATTTCGATTCTGGAAGGATCGCGCGGAAGAAGACTTCTTTGGTTCTTTGGGTAATGAAAATCTCGATGGGTTGCTGTGGATTGAAATCCTTTGGATCAAGACGTTTGAGTCTCTTCTTCGTTTCTGGGGATTGACGTCGTTGGACCATCTTGAGCTTCATGTCTTTCGGAATGCGATAGTCGAAGAAACCAAGCCCCACGAGATCCTCTGAGAGGTACCATAGGCGCCTTTTCAAGGCGGTGGATGCAGTGTGGCTGACATCCTTATCAGGGTAGGCCTCAAGCAGGCGAAGGAACTCCAGGTAATTAAGTAAGTGGAGCTCGATTCGAGAGCATTGCTTCATTCCACTTCTTCACATACGCAAGGGAGTTGAACAAACACAGCCGCCGAAGTCTTCCTTCTTCCCTAGTGGTCAGGCCAAACTTATGACGGAACATGAATATCTTCAGGGCATATATGGCTTTGGCCATGCATCTAGCTTGGTGATAAGCCCCAGGCCGACGAATCCCCCCTGGATTTGGCCGCCAAGGAAATGGTAGGAAAGGACGAGGAGTTCATGGTAGTCTTCTCGGGGATGTGTGCCACTGGAAAGCGTCTTTTGCAGGTATTCCTTCATTGTGGAAGATGCTTGATTTACCCAATTGTCAGTTGTTGGAGGATTATCTTCGTTATTGATGGACAAGAATGACCCTTGGTCGATGGAAGACCAACGCTTTTGAAATCTTTTAAAGAGAAGAATGTCGGGGGAAGAGGACGGACCCATACATCGTACAAAGACATCCTTGAGTATTGACCTCTAAGACGTGGTGACGGCAAGCCAACCACGACATGGGACGCCCCAACTCCTGCTCAATGCGAACACAAGCACCTTGGATCATCCCAGTGTTCAAGAAAAAATAAAATTGTGTCTAGTCAGAACACCAAGCAAGAATTCCATTTTTTGCAATGTAGTGTATTTCTTAGCTTCGCGTCAAATACACAAAGTTAAACAATGTGGAAGTAATGAAGCAAAGTGAAACAGAAGTGGCCAACTTGAGTGACCCCTACATCTGTCAATTTTTGTACGAACAATCCTTTATGGAAGTGGAATACATGTAAGAGTAGCCCCGACCCGAAATCCAACTTTCAATTTTTGAGATTCCCTACTATACATGTATATAATAAGCAGTTGAGCGAAGTTCTAAAAATATATTCTACCAAGCGAAATATTTGTTTGGTTGATTCTGATAAGAATAATCGGTAGATGTGATGTAGAAAAGCCAGAATTACCTTCCGGTCAATTATATCAATATTTTGCATTATTTGGGACCCCTTTTAAAATTTCCCCAGTAGAAATTACAGGCCCAGTCCGTGACTGTCTGTTTGCCACTACATATAGTGCTGCATCGTTCCTCATCGTAGCCAGATGCAATTCGCGTCACCTTGGTTTTGATCACACTGATTGTTGAGACAGCAGTCCTGCGATTCCAGACAGCACGTAATACTCGGATCCAACTTTGATCCAAACAGATTCGTTTACCTTTTTACTTGCTGTCGTTACGCAGCAGATTATAGCAATTGTTTTTTAATGTTACCGTCTATTTGTTTCACCAGAAGGACAGGTATACCTTCGCACACAGCATAAGGCATGCAATGGTGGAAGGAACCTGAGAGACAGGGAAGACCCAAATGGAGCTGGATGTTGGACACGAAAGACAGCAGTGGAATGCATAAGGCAGGCGGAAAGCCCAGTGGAGAAGAAGGAAGAGTGCGTTCAAAAAAGTCTCAACGGCCAAAATCCGGCTATAGGAGTGATGTAACCATGTTGTCGGCCGCAATGACTTCTGATACACCCCTCGTTAACGTTTGGTCAGGTTGCTGCAATGACTCAAAAAGTAGTGAATAAAATGCAAAGGGGGTAGACATTAGTGTCCAAGCAATCCTCTATACCTACTAAACATTTGCTTGTGTTACTGCATTGCAGACCTATCGTCCATCTGTTTGGCCACGACACGGCCACTTACGGGATCAAATGGAAGGACAAAATACTCTTCTCCAACGGTGCCCTCCGGCAGAAACTGACAACCAACGGCCGCGGGGAGGACCGGCGCCGACTACCCAAGAATCGATCGCAGCAGCTCCTGCCCGGAGGTGGGCACAGGGGAATCGGACGACGCAACCCCATCGTAGTCGATATCTATGTCGATTCGGAGGATTTCCGAGTCGAACTACCGGTATACAACGAGGCGGACCACCAACTGCAGCAGACGACAGTGAACGACGGGAAGACTGGGTCAGCCCGCGTAGTGGATCAATGGACTAATCACCGTGAACAGTCAGGTCCGAGTGAGAATCACCGCGGCCCGGATAGTGAGGGTAGGAAAATCACCCCTGGAACGCCACTTCCCTCCTTCAGATGTACCCTGTCCTGAACAGAGCTAGCGCTGGTAAAACGAGCGATCATATTTTTCTGTGTCCCATGATTGGTCAGTAGTAAGGCGAAACTTTACTTTCCACACCCTCCAGCCGCAACCGCTCCCCCCCCCCTCGAGCGAAATGTCGTTTCTAGACCCATTTTATGGACAGTTTCTACACGAGGATCAATCCAAAAGTGTTCGTCAATAAAACGTTTATACGAGCATTAGTCAACATGAAAATTGGTGAAAAGAAGAGGAAAACATCAGTCTTTCAACACGATCATCGTCGAATTTTTTACGCTTTCGGGGCTTAAGTGTTTTCGCATTCGTGTTCTAGCCTGTAATGAGATCTGGTCCTTACGCCTTCAAGCCTGAACTGAGGCGTCAAAGCACTGTTTAGCGCTCTCCTGAATCTGCAAGATATATACCAAAGCTGTCCGATCTCACGCCATCCTGAAAATGAGGCACAACACGTTCTTCGACCACCAAGCATCACCATCAACTGTCGATCAGCTATATCTAAATGTCCTAGAAAATCACTTTAGGTCAGTCATCCTCAAGAAACACCCAGACTTCCCCAAAGATGTGGTTGGAAATGCCTTCCTCACCCGGTCTACTCTCTGCAGATTTGTCTCCTTTTCTTTTCTTCGTATCAAGGAGAGACTTTGAGGGAAGCGTTTTGGTGATGTCGATGCCATCAATGCAGCGTATCGCCAGTGTCTGAGTGACCTGTCCAAGAGTGGGTTACAGGATAGATACCATGAGCTGGTTCTCCGTTGAGAAAATGTTTATGGTGAGAAACGTGAATTGTGTTGAATTACTGATGCTTTTCTTCTTCTTTTCGCCAGTTACCGTGTTGATATCTCATTTTCATAAATATATCTTTTTTGAACGAATACACCTTACCTTTGAGATAGATGAGTCTCGTCCTGCGAGCGGTACAGCTTTAGCCTAGCCGCCGAGCTAGCTAAGCCTCGGAGTTTCATCTCAGCTCCGCTTCAGTGGAGCAGAACCGACTAACCTGTTTCATTTACAGATAGTGACTTTTGGTTCAGCTCATGCAGTTCTGCTCGAACCGGAGTTCAAAATTGGTATTTCGACTCGCTTACAAAGATGTTGCGGCTAGGGAGGAGGTGAGAGAACCCATTTCCGCCAACTACTCCAGTTCGTCCGTTCTTTCCCCCTTTTTTGTGCTAATCATCTCGACTTGCCAAAGTTGCATTCTCTCTGTCATCTGCGCTGCATGCTGTCGTTTTTTCTTCTTTCGCCTCAGCTTCTCTTTCTCCAATGTGTGACCTTTTTATGATGTGCCCACTCTTGTGCGGTCTTATCGATTGATTATAATTGCGCCTATTTTTGTCGTCCAGTGTAACAATACGCCAACCCCCCCCCCCACTCGTGTGTCGACTGTTTTCATTTTTCAGCGTGCTCTTCTGTTTCAGAAAATTTTCGGCATATCCACGTCCTCAGTGTGACCACTTTCTACAATACCTATTCGTACAGTATTACCAATTGTCCCCGATCGATATTCAGGTATGACCAGAGATGGAATCAGCATTCCGAAGTGAGGCAGTAATTCGTTTGGATTCCACAATGCGCGGTGCTTTTGTCAGTCTGGAACTGTCTATCCTACTGACGAAAAACAGTGAGGAAACTTATCCAGATTATCGAAACACTTTATCCCTTGACAGTTTATCTTTCCAGAATCCCCCATAATCTCCAGTGTTTGAAAACTTTTTTTTAATTCCACGTTAGCGAGTAAAAACTTCCGGTTTCACCCAACGAAAATCTCCTATACCCACTCACAAAGCAACAGCTCGATAGTGCCGTATCTAAAACTATTCGACCAATCAGAAACTAAATCTATGAGCCGTATGCACTAACAAGGACGACTAGGGTAGTAAATACTTTTACTGATACCCCTATAGGTTGGCGTTATGCTCAAACACATATACTCATTGATTTGACTCATTGAGTTGAATTTTATAATAATGTCAGTTATTTGGTGACCTGAGCGCTGCCCTGGGATTGTGAATTCTAAAGATTTATTATAAATAATATTATTGGGAATAAATCGAAACAATTGTTGCTTATTTTCTGTGTTGTCATAAAAATAGAAGAGGTTTGATCATCTGGCTCTGGATATAACTCTCTCTGCATATATACTTGCATCTCACAGTCCACTATATCACAAAACTGTTGAAGAAGTTTCCTGTGAGAAATTATGCTCGTTTATCAGAGGCAGATATGTCAAAAAGCAGCTCAACTCCTACTCCGTGCTGCAGGTGAAAACCCAGTCTGACTAGTAAGATGTTTGTGCACACGTCCCAGATTACGGATTAATTGCATGGTCAGAATTCCGTCATTCCATTCTCGATGTCTCTCACACTCGGTTAATGATTGAGTAGTATGCACTATCGTGAAACTGCATTTATCGAAGAAGGTATTGACAGAGAGTTGCCTATAGAGGTTCTGTTCTCTCGCTCATATTTTGAAATATCGGGTGTAACAGATGAAACGGCCGTATTTTTATTTGGTTATTCATGCGCTATAAGTATAATGTATATCGATATTATTAAGCAAGCTACGTGATTCTAGGGTCGTTGGCTCGGTCACGTATCCTTAGAAGGAGAGCCATCGCGACTTGATTCACTCACTCACACACAGGCTGGCTCACTCGACCAAGCTGTTCTATTGATTTTCTCTCTAACTCTGGCGTTATGAACACAAGCAAGAAGACTACGGCGCTGCGCTATAGGCTATAGGACGATGCAGCGATTGAATGTACGCCGAAAACACGCTGCACATCAACTGAGCGATTGAGCAATTGAGCGCGTTGTGCTTTAATCATAACAACACTTGCAAAGGTAGCTGCAGCGAGCCACTGGTTCTACTATATTATTGAGTTATTATATCTATTAAATTTCAAATTCAATGTACAAGTAGGATTACCCGTATAGCGTTAGTAATCTCTCTCTCTAAATTCTGGCGGGAGTCAATCCCGTGCCGGCCC
>JAUYWV010149168.1:0-10183 GCA_032274565.1 Nematoplana nigrocapitula
TTCAGTGAGCTAAACAGTCTCTCGGTGTCCGCATTGCCATGTGGTATAATGAAAACGCATTCGGCAAGTTTCACTAGCAGATCAAACTTTCCGCTTGCCTTAAGAGACTTCCAAAAAAGTGTGACATGCACTCATATGGGAAGTGACCGCTTTCAGAACAATATAAACGCCTCTCAAGCAAAAGCTGATCTGTATCGGCAGATAGAGCTAGTTTCTTTTTTGTGTAAACAATGACCTGTTCTGAAACGTTTGCTTTCTTTTTGTCGATAAATTGAACTGCACTCGTAAGAGACGCTGCCCGATAGGCAAGTAGTGGATCAGTGAACGTAAAGGTTGGATATAAAACAAACGTTATAAATTGTTATATTTATTAAAAAGACACATGTAATACAAAAATGTGAACAACACAATAATTATTTAGCGTCTCTCTCATCAAATAACCAGTGGGTAAATTTAAATCGATCTCTGCAAGTCCCTAAATTTTACAAAAATAAAGCAAATGCGCAGCTAACACTGAATCCGTGCTAAAGTGTCGAATTGCGCAGCTATGGAAATGCTGCAAATGTTGAAGTAAATAATAAATATGTTCATCATTTTTGGACATCACATTTCAGTGTTAAACATTTATAAGATGTGTAAGTAGAAAAATATTAAATTAAATGCATACTTTTTATAATCATCAGAATCATATTATATTTACTGAGACTAATATTTTAACTACTAGGAAAGTAACTTACCTTCAAAAAGTTCTGCCTTTTGCTTTACAAGAAGTTGATTGATTTGAAGAAGATAATCAAGTCCTGGAGGGACACCAAAATTTCCACCTGAAATTGGGCATAAGGATAAACTTCAACCAATAATAATTATAACAATTCAATACAGGGAATACACATCATTTTTTATAACAAAAACATATAAGGAATTGATATAATTTTTTAGGTATTCAATACAATATAGTACAAGTTCTTATTCTGAAATTTAGGGAAATCTATTTTTATAAAAATTAGAGCAAAGGTCATTAATGAAGTAAAATAGAGCTTGAAAAAGCAATAGAAACAAAGACTTTTAAATATATTATTGAAATGTCACTTTCAATTTAAAGAAAATTGTTTTCAAAATTATATTTGTGTTTTATTTGAATCTTTTTAATATGAGTTCAAGTAAAATCTTTTGAATTCGGTTTAATAGTTATAAAAAAGGCTAAATCATATACTGTATTACTACAAATAAGACCTGGCTTTGAACAGTAGCAATCTTTATTTATAAGCCACACACTTTCAATGACTTTGAAATAGTAACTGCTTTTAATTCCCAATGACATTGTCAAGGATGGGAATTATTAATGAGTGCTCATAGTATGCCTCATCATTTTTTCTATGGATCAGCCTACTACATATTCAAAGTTCAGTACCTATATTATTTATTAGCTGTGGCATCTTGGAGCTATTTAGAATTGTATGTCTCAACTTTATTGCAGTTTATACAGCATTGCCAGCAATTTGCTCTTGCTTTTATAAATCTCAAAAGTTCAGACAATCTCGCTTGGAGTTTCCGCCCATATAAACTTTACAAAAAAATCGAGTATATTCAAGTATAATTCGAGTAAACTGTGTAAAAAAACGAGTAGGGTAGAATATTTAGTTAACTAGTAAAGTTACCCAAATTACCCCGTCTTACTCTATAATTTTGGAGATTATTTATCATTTGATAAAGTATACTTTGTAATGCAGGTTTTGAATGAGCATTCGACACCCAGAAGTAAATGAAAAATGGTACATAAAAAAAATTAACTAATACAAAAAAATCGAGTATGCATAAAAAGATAATTAGGTAATACAAAAAAATCGAGTATATTCGAGTATGACTCCAAAATTGAAGTATATTCGAGTATATTTGCAATTTTCAAGTATATGCGGCCACCCTGAATACAAATCTTTGATATAAAAAATTATATTTTTTTATTTTAGAAAGTATGTTGTCAGTGTATTTTCTAGCTCTGAAATATTTTTTATAATCCTGTTAAGGTTCTCATTATGTTTAGATGACTTGAATACTGTAAAATTTTACAATTTATAGATTTAGCTGATGGCTTATATAATGAATATACTGCAATGCTGCAAATCCATTTATATTATAAATTATTCCAAATTATAGCTTTGACTTGGCATAAGTTACATAAGTTACATTTCTGCACTTTTGTCAGTGATTAGTTTTGCAATTAACTTTCTAATAATACTACTAGTCTATATTATAAAACCTATAAATGTTTCATTAATTTTCATCATGTTCATCATGACCAAAACAATGGCAAATAATTGGCATCTATTTAATGATATTCAAATAAATCTACCATCAAAGAAAAACAAAAAATCCTTAGATCTCTACCAATACTATGATATAGCTAATATATTTTATATTATATGTGCAAAACCTAGGGATTGATTAAAATATTAAGCCTTGTAATATAGGCACTATACTGATTTGGAGAAGCAAATAAGTCTATTAGTATCCTTGATATTAATCATAGTTTATAGAAATGAATAAAAAATAAATACTACTAAATAGTGATTACCTTAGAGGCTATATTAAAATTTAAAATTTGAAAACTAGTACTGATTTTTTGAAGGCATAGAAAATTTATCATGATTAATGAGAAATAAGAGTACAAAAGGATAGTTAACATTTTTTAAACATGTTTTTCTTATATTTTAAGCATGATTAGTAGGGTTTTATAAATTGTCAAGGCATAATGTAAAATATAACCAGTAATTCAAAAGTGGAGGAACCAAAGTATATAATTAATAGATAAGATGATTTAACCCTTCGACTACTATGACATATATATACATCAAGGATGTATTCCTATGACATATATATGTATACATCCAATATATAACATTGCTCAGTAAAACATGGCCTACTTTAT
Organism: Nematoplana nigrocapitula; assembly: GCA_032274565.1. Lineage (NCBI taxonomy): Eukaryota > Metazoa > Platyhelminthes > Proseriata > Nematoplanidae > Nematoplana > Nematoplana nigrocapitula. The sequence goes on from JAUYWV010149168.1 coordinate 2,927, forward strand.
AGGAACTGTATCAGGCAGTCATAATTGGTTACCATAATGTGTGGTGGCTTGGCACTTTATACATATATATCGAGCAAGCAAGCAAGCATTTTTCGCATATCGCTCGATGAGTCACATATATTAAAGCTGTGGTGAGTGTCTCGTAGACACAATTGAGAAGCTAATGGGTGTCTAAAATCAAACACAAGTAATTGAGAAGCTAATGGGTGTCTAAAATCAAACACAAGTAATTGAGAAGCTAATGGTTGTCTAAAATCAAACGCAATTGAGGTTCTGGATATTCAATTTTGTGATAAAAAATATGTTTTTCTACTTTCAACTGTGGATGCTACTTGTTAAATAGAGAAGCAACGAGTATTGCCTCGTGGACAACATTATGACAAACCAAGTGCCATTGATAATTATAATCATGAGATGATCAGAGTTTACCTATATGATCAGCTGATATCATCGATCTTATGTATTTGGAGAACCCATGCTTGGTTCAAGATACACACAGGAACAGGAGAAGGTAAAGTTATTGGAGTTCACAAAGAATATTGTTATCCATCTAACTAGAGTGACCTCTCAGCCAGTGAAAGGGTGACAGCAGAAATTGATGGAGCCTCTTGCAGTTGCACAACTGGACAATCTGCACATGATGCAAAAGTATCCATTGACACAAAGGAAGGAGAATCCGCAGTGTTCATGTATTCAATGCAAAGACCAAGGACAACGACAGGACACCCGCTACTTCTGTGGAGGGTGCCCTGACAACCCTCCTTTGAGCTCAAACTGTTTTTCTAACTGGGCTCCCCAACAATGATGTCAAATTAAATGTAGGATTAATTGAATGAAGAATTTAGCTTCCTTTTTTTAATAGATAATAAAGAGAACCACCGAGTAAAAATAAATGAATTTATTGTTCTAACGTTTCGGTTGACACTGTGATTATGTGACACTATGATTATGGTTACAGTGTCAACCGAAACGTTAGAACAATAAATTCATTTATTTTTACTCGGTGGTTCTCTTTATTAACTGTAAGCCGACATGATCAGCAGCTGGACAGCCTTGGCTATGTAAGGAGATCAAAAAAGCGCGGCCCTGGTGTTAGTAGTATAAGGAGTTTCCTACGCACAATATCAGATAAAGCGCCCTCCCCCCTCTCCTTCACGGAGAACATCTCTGTCAATAGAATATAGTTCGGTTCCGCAAATGTATCATTTATGGTCAAAATCCGCGAGTTGAAACTTCGTCGAAAATTTGAAAATATTAGAGTATCTCCTAAAAGACACCAGAAACATCCACACATATCGATCAACACAGTCGAGTGGGAAACCAAAGTCTGCGGAAAGGAAGTAACACAGATCGTTCATCGTTATAGTATTGGCCAAAAACAATTGTAGAAGTAGCGGGTGTCTTATAATTTTTTATTGATCGAATATTCTCATTTTATGTGGCATTTCTTAGTAATCTCATCCGAAATTTAAAATCTGGGCTTGCGCGGCGTATTGCACTATTTGGTATTATATGAAAGCTAGGAACATGCTCTATTCGGCGAAAACTCAAGAAACAATATTACACGTGGTTATCTGGCCAAAGGTACACTTTATAGAGTGCAAAAAAACATCGGCATAGGCACACCAGTTGACTTTCTGCACAAATACGCATTTTAGGAAATTTTTATGACATTTTTCTAAACTAAATTTTCTTGGCACATTTAAAGTTTGCTCGCCTGCAGGGCTTGTTCAATATATTCTCATAATATTTTATATCCACTGCGAAAGGTGACAACATTATCTAAAGGATAGTAGTTGCTGATTTTTTAGCGGTCATTGATTTCAAATAGAATGCTCTTAACGGAAAATGGAAAGCATCATGCTCGGCATCACCTTACGAGATAAGAAAACCAACACATGGATACGACAGCACACACACCGGAGTCAAAGACATCAGAAGAACCATCAAGAAGAACAAGCACAGATGGGCTGGGCACATCTCGAGTTATAAAGACAACAGGTGGACAATTAGGGTGACAGAATGGATAAGATCAAGAGGATGACGAAAGACAAGATGGCGAGATGACCTCACCCGCTATCTGGGGCCCACATGGCCACAACTGGCCAAAGACAGGCGTCGGTGGAAGGATTCCAGACAGGGGTTCGTCCTTCAGGAGTGATACCAGCTCTGGTTGTAGTTGTAGGTTGTAGGTCCTAAATTTTATTGATTTTCCTATAACTATACATTACGCGGGTAATTAATCGTGAATATCTACACAGCTACATCAGATTTTTTTAAATAAAAAGTAGTCATTTATTCAACTCGTCGGCATCTCTGTGTGTGCAAATTTCAGAAACTTCGGTCCAGTAGTTTCGGGAATTCGCGTAGCATGGACTATATTAAGCATGGGAAGGTCAATAATCCCACGCCCATAATGTCACTCACCGATGAATGTGTCGAAAATATTGAATCCAATCTCATTCTCAAAGCATGAGATGAGAGACGAAAGGAGAAAAAAGAGAAAAAATGGTACGAGGTCCCAGAGAATGCAGCAGGACACCACGCCACGAGAAGGCGGCTGCGGAACCCGCCGAACTAGTCGCCTTCTTCTTTACAGCGAAGGCCGCTGTTTGCCTCCGCGGCATCCAGCCTCTCAGTCCCTATAGTCAGGAGCCAGTCCGCTGGCCACTTCACCCAGTCTGGCCCCACCTACCGCCGCATCTAGTCATCCCTGGTCTACCTCGGGAGGTCCCACACGGTGGACATCCAATGGGTGCCTGGTCACTGCGACATAAGGGACAATGAAATGCGCTAGGACGTCCCGCTGGACGATTTCTCCACCCGCGTCGCTTTTGTCTCTCGCTACCTCTGTGCCTCCAGTTCCAGGAGGATATCTCCCTCCTCTATATCATCAGTCCCGCACCCCCTTGCCACCTTTGGTAACAACCCCGAAACTTCGGACAATTTCCTGGGAAGTTGTTGGCTTGAAATAACATTAAAATGAAATGGGTACTCAGTGAACCAGAGATTTCCATCGTCCATGTACAGTATGCATGGGGCATCGCCACACAATACGTCCTCACTCGTCATTCCTCCAGAAGGGAAAGGCCAAACAACAACAACAACCAGACATCCAATTAGTTCATTTTTCCGCGGTTGCCTATAAACACTACGAAAACAACCTGTCACCTCGTTACCTTCTTACTACCAAGCAAACTCTTCATTAAGGGAACACTACTAATTAAGACACGCGCTAGCAACTTCTGCTGTCGTATCTCTCTCTATATATATACTGTATATATATATATATGTGCAGACATACACAAAATGAAAAAATATATTCCACATTTCCCCTACTAATCAACTTTATTGTTCCTGTTCGTCTAAAAAGGACTTCATGGCATTGACGGTTTTAGCACCTTCTCCGGTGATATTAATCTTAGGAGTGTTTAGCGCCACGCGGGGGGATGGAAAATTATTTCAAAATTTCCCAAGAAGCATTTGGCTCGATGAAGCAGTTATTAACGCCATTAGGCGTTGGGGGCAAATCTGCCGATGGGTGGATTAACACGAGCCGAGGTCACTACGCGTCAATCAACACATTAATGCCTGCTTTTCCCCCGTGCACTAAATACTGAAAAAATAATACTTATCGATTTGGTGAAAAAACATCTAAATGTGAGTGACACAATAAATATACTGTAGTTAGTAAAGATGTAAATGAGGTTGATTTCATTTTCACATAAAAGCATTACCACTATCACGACTACATGAAGACTGACGTCGATCAATTAACGAGTATATAATGAAGACTCAACCCAGACACGACAACGGAGTGCTTGCGGTTTAGAAGAATTGCCGCCGCCACTCCCACAACGAGTAAAATGTGTTACACACAATTTTTGAGTAAATTTAGTCATTCAAATTTACAGTGTAGTAAAACTCAAGGAAACGACATGACATGTAGTTATCTGGATAAAAATACGCTTTATGGAGAGAAAAACAGCGACATAGACACACCAGTTGACTTCCTACCCAAATATGCATAAAGATAAACTGCAATTTCGCACGGCCAAAGACAATATTGAATATTTTCTCATCATATATAATATATATCTAAAGAAAGTGGAAAGTATTGCCTATATGATAGCAGTTGCAGAATTTTTATATCATAAAAAATATAATTGAGAAACGATTTTATTTTCAATATTTTTGAATTGCACATGACATTTTTTAAATTTGCCGCACGCAGCGCTCGTTCAATATATATTTACACAATTTCATATCCACTGAAAGAGGAAAACATCATCTAAAATATACAGTTGCGGAATGTTTTATTCCCAAAAAGGAGTCTCTTCAGTTTAGTCAACTCGTCGGCGTGTGTGCATATTCTTAACAGAATTCGGTCCGTCCAGTAGTTTCGGAGGAGTATCGAAACGAACATACATACATACGTACATACATACATTTTTCTAAATATCTTTAAATAAAACTGTTTCGTGGTATTGTTTGTATACAATCATGTGTCCCAAAGAGAACAGTGTCTGCTTTCGAGAAGTAACCGCTTTAAGAGTTGTTAGAAGAAGCGCATGCGATCGCTAGTAGTAAAAGTTTATTTAACTCTAGACCACCTCTCAAAGTTGGTCTTGAGTTCAGCAAACTCTTACTACTATTGGTCTAGAGTTCAGCAAACTCTCACTACTATTGGTCTAGAGTTCAGCAAACTCTCACTACTATTGGTCTAGAGTTCAGCAAACTCTTACTGCTATTGGTCTAGAGTTCAGCAATCTCTTACTACTATGTCTTCGCATTTGGAAGAACATAATAGCGCCACATTATCAAAAAAAACAAATCCGCGGTTACTTCCAAATGGAGATTTTCTTCGAGTGGAAGCACATCGCAACAACAAAGACTGCCGGCAGAAGACCTCTGATTCCGCATATCTAGTGGAGAGGGCAAATGGTGGCAGTGACACTGGTGGGCGGGTCCGAGGTCGGAAAACTTTCGATTCGGCGGTTAAGTGGAGTACTTATGATGGCAGTGCAGTGTAGAGCCGGGGCGAGGACAGGGGGGAGATGGACTCTAATGGAACCTGGCGGAGAAGGGGAACGCGTCCAGAGATCTCTGAGAGAGACCGTCGGTCGAGTGGAAAATTGAGAGTGAAGCGAAGCGTTGTCCATCCACAGATCGTCCCTCCATTGGAATGAGGCATATAAGGAGAAGAAAGGATCAGATACAAAGATCATATACGGTCATATATTCATCATCCATCTGAGCAAGTAGCTCTCGCGACGTGCAGACGCTCCTATGGCTTGCCACTGCCCCATCTCCCCCCCTCTCTCTCCCCCCCATTCTCAAACATCAACTACTTTTAGACTAATTTTAGACGGAGAGAGTTGATCAGACAGGAAGGGTTTACCATGAAGTATACTCAAATAAATATATAATCCAAAAAATCATCAGGCCTACAAAGCAGTCATATCGAAAGATGTGTCTGCCTCTGTCTGTACAGTCTGAATCAGCTGCGGGGGTGTCCAGCTCTGGCAGGCAAAGTTCTGCATTCCCTGGGACCTCCTATGGTTCCTCTCTTTTCTCTTTCCCCTCTGTTTTCCTTCTTTGTTTCTTTTCTCTCCGTTCTCTTTCTTCTCTTCTCTCTTTTTCTCCATCAATCACTCCTTCCTCTTTCTTTCGCATTTACCCTCTTCTCTCTCTTTTTCACTCTTCCCTCTATTTCCTCTCTTCTCTCTCTTTCTCCATCAATCACTCCTTCCTCTTTCTTTCGCATTTCCTCTCTTTTTCTCTCTTTCCTCTTTGTCTTTCTTTTGTCTCTTATCTTCGCTCTCACCTTTATCTCTTTTTTCTCTTCTGACACTCTTTTTCCCCTCTCTATTTTGTCCCGGCCTCTCTCTTTCCTCTTTCTCTCCGTTATCTTGCCTCTCACCTCTCTTCTCTCTCCTGTCTTTCTTTTATCCCTTTCCCCTTTCTCTCTCTTTTCTCTATGCCATTATTTTCTCTGTCCGCTCATCTTTTTATATCCTCTCTCTCTTCCCTCTTTGTCTTTCTTTTCTCTCTGTTATTTTCCCTCTACTTCTCTTTTTTCTTTTGTCTCTCTTTTCTCCCTCACCCCTTCCTCTTTCTGTCGAATTTCCTCTCTCTTTTTTCTCTTTGTCTTTCCTTTCTCTAGATATTATCTTCTCTCTCACAGGTATCTTTTTTTTCTCTTCTGACACTCGTTTTTCCCTCTTTCTTTTATCCCTCTCTCCTTCCTCTTTATCTCTGTTATCTTCCCTCTCACCACTCTCTCTCTATCCCGTCTTTCTTTCATCCCTTTCCCCTTCCCCTTTCTCTCTCTTTTCTCTATGTTTTTATTTTCACTTTGCGCTCACTTTTTCATCTCCTCTCTCTCTTCCCTCTTTGTCTTTCTTTTTTCTCTGTTATCTTCCCTCTCATCTTTATCTCTTTTTTCTCTTCTGACTCACTTTTTCCCTTTTTTCTATCTCCTTTCGCTTTCTCTCTTTTTCCCTTCCTGTCGTATACCAGCATTTAAAAGGCGGGGGTGTTTCAATTCATGTTTGCTAGCTATAGAGTTGTACTGTATATTCGTTTCGATACTCCTCTGAAACTACTGGACCGAAATTCCTGAGAATTTGCACCCAAGCAGACCCCGAAGAGAGTTGACTAGTAAATGGCTACTTTTTATTCCAAAATCCGACACATTTTTGCTTATATTCACGATAAATTCCTCGCCGAATGTATAAAGTAATGGAAAAATCAATAATTTGAGTAGTCTCCTATACTTGAAATCAATGACCGATAAAAAATTTCCCAACTTCTATCGTCTAGATAATACTCTCCTCTTTCTTGAAAATGTAATATGGTGGGGAAATGTTCAGTATTGTCTTTGCGTGTGTGCAATTTCCACTTTCTTTTATGCGGTAGAAAGTCAACTGGCGTGCCTATGTCGCTCTCTTTCACTCTATGAAGTATATTTTTAGCCCGACAAACACCTGTCATGTCATTTCTTGAGTTTTTGCTAGACTGGATTGTGTCAGGGTTCGTACGCTTTTCACAGAATGAAATTCCAGACTTTTCCAAACTTTTTCAATATAATTTCAATATTGTAAATACACAATTTAAAAATGTATGTGTGTGCATGTTTTCCATTTTAGGTTGTATAATATTATATACTCTAAAACAACGCATAAGTAAGTAAAAATGTTAAGGATAAAGTTCTTCATACAGTTGATACAAATAGCTATCTTATCTATACAAATT
>JAUYWV010149179.1:0-10182 GCA_032274565.1 Nematoplana nigrocapitula
CGAAAATGGGGGACCGGACTAGGACAGGGTTAGGGTTAGGCATGTACCCAGCAACGCGGGTACCCACTGCTAGTTATAGATATAATCATAGTTCATATCTCTCTAATAAGGTGTTAATACTTACGCTATGTATGTTTTTAGAACGTGTAAAATTTCTGACGCTATTGTATAGGAGTGCCGTTTTCATCGTTTGAAATCTACACCCTCTCATAGTAAAGTTGTAAATCTTGAATAAAAATTACTCCAAAACGCGGTGACGCTTCGTCATGCTTTTCGACCACATTGCCGACCCCGGGCAGCCGCCTCGTGGCAGGGGAAGTCCTGCTCTGGACAGCAAAGTACTGCGTTTCCCGGACCTCCGATTTTCTCTCTCTCTCTCTCTCTAAAAATAAATGCACAGATTTTGAATTCATAAAAAGAACGCTGTATGCTGTTTCGGAGTGCTGTGGATGACACTAGTGAATTACAAAAAAACACATTAAAATAATTATTGGAGTCAGCCTCCGTTTGAAACATCTTTAGTAGACTATTAAACTCTTTCATTGATGTTGGCTGCGTCGTGTTATACAATAGGTAGCAGATGTGCTGCAGATGGGCATACCTTACAATTAGGTACTTGATGAAATAATAAGCGCACTATATTTTGTTAATAGTCTAGAAGATACTTATTAGACTAATTAACAGTGCCGGAGTGGTGCCTTGTCGATCCCTAAAAGTAATCGCTAGTGACTAATAATCTAGCCATATTTTGTCATTTGTGCCCCACCGCTAATCGTTTGAATACTGTGGTGCTTCATCATTTTAATGCACAATATAATTCATTTTATTGTAACCTATTTGATACAATGGAGTGGGTTTGTCTAGAAAGGCAACTAAGCCTGTTCTAGCTCTGCCAAATGTATCCGGCCCAGATATTGAATAGTAATCCGGTGTCATTTAACTTAGCTAAATGTATTCATCTTAAATTGATTAGGTAATCGATAATGTATTATCGAGTCTATTATGCTGAATTTTCAGACACTAAAGAATACCAAACAATGATTACCCGTACCGCGACATCTCAGTTCTTTCCTCGCAACCTCCGCCCGGATTCGAATCTGCGTCGTCTCCTTCAATCACTTAGTCCCTGGGGCACCAATTAAGTCTTGAACATCGATCCTTTCGTATACTACTGTTTGGAAGTCGCTAGCGCCATCACGACTCTCCAGAACGCCCGCGGCTCGACTTAATAAGCTCGGTAAAACGCCATGCATCGACGGACTCTGCATCTATGGCAATCTCGATGCGCCCGCCAAAACTGGGAATTGGGTGTGAATTTGCAGCTTTAACGCTACAAACTCGGGGAATGAAGAGATAGCCATTATCCTTTAGTCTTTGTTTGTTGTAGAAAAAAATGTTTTTTTTTATATTGCAATGTCCGTCATTCTGCCGAAAAAAAACGCTTTCTAGTAACAGAATGAGTCGTTCTTTATAGAAAGACTGATCCAGGCACATACGTCACCATAAACACATTCTGAGCGGTCAGCGCGGAATGGTTCCGATCATTACTCTATATGGTTCCTGTAGTTCCGTATTATGAGAAGATCACAGTGTAATATTTGTTTCAACCAGATTCCGTTACAGTTAAGACACATGGAGAGATAGAACAGAAGTTAGTGCACAAACGTCTGTCGAATATCTCGAGGACAGACCGAGCCTTCCATAGACTGATTTAGGTTACGTACATGTATATATACAGTATATAGTCGCCATACACAGCTGTCCTTTCTGCGGTTATCTTTATGATAGTGGCGATTAGTCAGAGTTTATATAGATCTCTTGTTGTGTTATATAGACAAAGTGTATACAGCATAAATTTATGCAAGTTTATCATTTTATATTGAATGAAATGCTTGTCATATGTTTTGACATGTATTTATTTTTTAACAGGCGGCTCTTTTAATTTGGGAATCAATAACTGGTGTCGGTTTTCCATATTAAGAAATTATTAAGTAAACTATATTACGTAATGATAGAAAACAGTCATTCTGATTACGAAGACGATGGGAAACATTTATGGTAATTTCAAATAGTTTTATTTTGCATTTTATAAAAAATAATAGATACAGCTTATACTTATAGTTAATAGTTATGGACAAGTGGGGTGATATTATGATATATCGAGCTAAATAATAATGTGTATTATATTATTTTATTAACGAGTATAAGTTTATTATATACATCACTGGAGTGACCAGTTCAAAACTATTCGCCAACAGTTTACAAAAAATACAAAAATCACTTGGATTGAGAAAGAAAGAATGACAAGAAAAAAAACTTTTTCCACGCATTCATCCATGCATTCGTCCGCGCATTCGTTATATGGTCAATACAATGAATGGGCGGAGTCAATACAAATGCGCGGATGAATAGAAATTTTCCCCTCATTCATCCGCTCATTCATATTGGCTCGGCGTGTTCATTCACGTATTCGTATTGGTCAATACGACAAATGCGGGGAAAATTTTCATTCATTCGCGCATTTGTATTGACTCCGCCTATTCATCGTATTGGCCAATACCAACGCGTGGATAAATGCGTAGGAAAAGTTATATAAAACATACGTAGAAAAAAAGTTTAACAACATCCATCAAATCAGTAAGACCACCCAGTTTTTATGAGAAAGTAAAATAGTATTAAATTTGCTAAAAAGGATGCTAAAAGCTCAAGGAAAAAAATTCTAAACAGATATAATTAAAAAAAATTAGAAAAAATACCAATGAAACAGGCACATAGCCAAAGGGGGAGGTAAGGGAATATATCCCCCCCCCCTTGGGGGAAAATAAGGAAAAAGTAATTATTCCTAGAAAAAATTATCAATTATGCTCCCTCCCCCATTACCATTGGGCTTGAGAAAAAATTCCAGATTATCCCCCTCCTTGACCAAATCTTGGCTACACCCCTGCAATGAAATATACTACTTCTTTGACTTTGGCCTACTTTTTACCTAAAATAATATAACAAAGCTTCTCTAATATTTTCTATTTTGTAGTACTATTCCAATTCATCTCTAGTCCAGTATCTGCTATCAATAGAAATTCTATATTTTTTGCTTTTATTATCTACTAACTATTATTTTTTATCATATAATATTCATAGTCATAGCTATCTCATATAAATATTAATCCTGCGACCACTTACTTATTTAAAATATCTAATATATTCTGCAATGACCTGAAATTTTTGCCTTTTCATTTTAATTTTCTCAGAAACTTTTAGCATATTTCCATAAAGTTGGTCATTACAGCAATCTTTAAATTTAGACCCGTAAATTCCTAAATTTGTTTAAAACATCACTTATCATTTATATAGTTTCTAATTTATTTTTTAATTGCTTGGCAGACAGCATGCTCGTATATCTATTGTGAATAATATTCATCTAGCAATTACCTATGACTATGTGATTATAATTTTATTTTCAGTGACATTATCTTAGATATTTCTTGCAATGTCAATACTTGCATTAGTTAATTACCAATGAATGGCTTACTAAAAAATAGCATAATTTATTTATATTGCAATATTGGTATATAGCATTTTTAAACCATCATTGGTCAACACTGACAACAGATATGCAGGAAGTTATTCCATTTCTTTTCAGAGTTAGCCTGGCTAGTAATATGTGGATATTCCATCTTTAGAAGTTTTTGTTCTGAGGCAACACCTGGAACTACATTAGATTAGTAGTATGGGTGGTGAAGTTATTTAGACTAATAGCTCTTGAAAAGGGGAATTGTAATATTTTCAGTGGCATCTTTTATCGAAACATTGTAGCTTAGTGCCTGGCACTAAGTCTATTTGTCATTGTAGTTAGTAGACAAGTTGGATAAATTCATATGAAGAAATTCTCCTTATATTAGATAAATAAATTTATCATTAATAATCAGAATTCTTGGAAGAATATCACAGGGTATACTAAACTGAGAAAAACTTATTTGAAAGCATTAATAAAAACATTAATATCATGTAACAAACAATGAAATAATGATAGCAATGAAAATTTATATAGACAAAAGATAAAAAGTAAGACAAAAAGAAAACTGACAATCTTGCAATTATTTATTGAGTAACGTGTTTTGGTTATTCAATAACCATTATCAGGCTGAAATGTAAACATAATACTGAAAATAAATTCCAAATAAATCAAACACTAACACAAAAATATACTTTTACTTATATTCAACTGGGGAGACAAAGTGCAATGTTAAAACATGGCAGAAAATTGAAACTGTTGGAGCTATTTTATTGTTAAACTAAATTTAAACAAAAAAAATCTACAAAAAAAATGTTCATGGAAAGATATTTAAAAAATAGACAGCACTACAATTTGATAAAGTTTTATTAATTAAAGGACTAATTTCTTAATACCATTGGTCTCCTTAACTGCTAGCTCAAAATCAGAATTGCAACACCAGAATGATAAAATCTTCTTTTTAATTTTTCTATTATCGTGGACTGTTTTCCCCACCAGGTGGGGGTTAGTCCACGACCACCTTCCTCCACAATGATCTGTCCACCCAATCACCTTCCCTCACTCCCAGCACCCTCATATCCTCCCTTGCATTAACCATCCACACTTTACTTGGTCTTCCCTTTCCTTTAGCTCTATGATTACTACAATTCTACATACATTTTTCTAGAGACCATCCAGAATAATTGGTCATCAATCAGGATTCCCCCACATCAGGGAAAATGACAATTTGAGCTAACATCAGGGAAAATGAAAATAAGAGTTAAAATCAGGGAATTTCATTATTTTTTGGAAAATCAGGGAAAACTAAATGGCTTATTTTATATATATATATATATCAATTTTACAATTATCTAAAGAAAGTAAAAAATTATCCACACTTCGATCGCTCAAACAATGTATATAATATTTGTTTCTGTAATTATATAGCATTATCTGTTTTGTAATTTTCTTTTTTATTCCTTTGGGAAGCCTAATATGCACTTATTTAGTATATATAAATATCAGTGAAAATTGGAGGAAAATCAGATAATTTGATTCTGAAAAAAGCGGGGGAACCCTGATCAATGTTATGCTCAACCAGGTTTCTTGCTAGTTTGGGTAAAACAATTATTATTGGTATTTATTTATTTATACACCTCAAGATCTTATTACATTCCCTGTCATTTTGCTTATGAGCTCAGGTGCCTGTGTAAAAAATACAAAATGAAAGCATAAATAAATAAATTTCAGACATTTGTTTTAGTGCAACTACAACTACCATCTCCAACATTGATTAAAGCTATAGAAATAATTTATTTTTATTTACAATACATTACTAATCATATTACAAAGATAAACATATTTTAACTAAAATAAAGCCTGAGTACTTTTCAGCCACTAATATTTTGTATATATTTTAATCCCATTTATCACCTTTCACAAAAGATACTTTACATCATTTTACTGCATTTCACTTTAACCATATTGTTTTGTGGATAAACTCTTTGTGCTTTGCTCTATTAAAAACAAAAATGTATATAATAATTGTCTTATAAATACAAAAATGTACTAATCCACTGTCTTGTTAAATAAATAATCTTTATAGATAATATTTTAAAAACTTATTTCATGCAACACTATTACTAATTAAATATAGACATATTTTTCAGTTATAGTGGTAATAGAATTATTAGAAGTAATGTAGCTTTAGATAAAATAAAGAGAATGGTTTGATGACTGGATAAAAGACAATTACGTCAGAGTTTTTCACCACAAAAAGTTTCAGATAAAGTTGTCTTGTTAATTTGAGGTGTTCAAAAGATAGAAATAGTTTACCAATCAACTGAGAAAGAAGATTGGGCCTTACCAGACCCGACACCAGGTCATTTAAAAGGGGGCACCAATTTGAACAAGGAACATCAACCAAACAGGGCCCATATTTTACGACAACAAGAAAACATGCCTCTTGCCATGATACCTAGAAAAATTGATAGATGATGGGCCCTAGAAATCTCTTGATAAGGGCCCAAAAATTTGAGAGGGTGGGCCCCTATTGAAGACCATTATAAAGCCTCTTTCACCAGAGTGAGGGCCCTAAGCCTTTTTCTGAAGGTCACTAAAACCTGAAAAATGGGGCCCAAAACATTTAGGGAGGGGCCATTCAAACTTTGAGCCCCCTGACGACGAATTTGTTTACTCAATTGTTCTATGGCTCAAGCATTGGTACTGTAGTTTGACTGCTGATCACTGGACACAGGTTTGAATCCTACTCAGTAATGATGAGGGTCAATAAAACCAAAAAACTGGTCTACTGGTGGAGATCTTGTGTGATATGCCATTTCTCATAAGTTATTTAATTCTACATAATTTTGACTAAATATTTATTAGGCAATAATGGTACTGTGGTCAACAGTCACTATTAATAATCTTTACCAGAAAAAATAATTCGTTTTTTAGATACTATATAAACATATATTGTATAACTTCAGCGAGGATTGCTAATTACACCAAGAACACCTTAATATTGGTGCTATTGATAACGTAGAAGTATTTATATACTGTACTTTACTATCTAGTAGAGGAGAAAGTTAAAGGAAGAGCAACATGAGATTTATTTGCTTTATTTACTGCATTCTTTTATTCCAATAATATGATTGTGTTTTCTATTTTTCTCGTATATATGTATATGTCTTTAAAGTATTTTTTGTTTTCATTTTTACAATCGTTTGAAAATTTTAGGTCAAGAATATTACATGAAGTACGGGACAACAGTTCTCTTAAATTGCCATCGAGGAAAGCTCTGGTTGTGCTGGGAGATCATGAAAGTGGAAAGACTACTTTAATGGCACGACTTCAAGGAACTGAAGATCCTAAAAAGAGCAGTGGACTTGAATATCAGTATGTAGATGTTAAAGATGAAGACAGAGATGGTAAGATAAAACTTGTTGTAAAAATATCTCCGTTGTCTTTGTTACGCTATTAGTGTTTAATATTGTAACGTAGTGGTGGACAGTGCCTCATTTTTGAGGATTTGTCTTCTTTCCGGATCCTGTATGTCTTTGGTGGTGAGCATGTTGATGGGTGACAAGCTCGACCTTCGAAACTCTCAATTCCAGTGCGGATGGTGTTTGTTCACAGTGCTTTGGCTTGCTGTTGCTTCTCGTGTACTTTTTTACCATAAGGGTTGATCTTTGTAGCGCCGGAGCGACAGCCACTATGGCGTTTTTCTTTACTAAGATCCACGAAGAGGAACCTCTGCAGTTATCTGGGCTTGTCCATACTAACCACAATTGACCTATCCACGTGAAATGATGCTTGATGAGGATGATAGCTCCCATACTGGTTTTGGTCAATGCTCGTCCATGTAAGCAGGGCACTCCTCCAAGGTCTGCTCATCCTCTCCACAATGGGGATATCTCCGTGTACAAACGGGACCAGTACGCTGCCAACAAGTGACAATGTCCACTTCCAAACTGCACAATGAGTTTCTGAGCATGTCTCTGATGCGGGTCCGGCTTCTTGTGTAGTCAATTGGTTGTCGAAAGACGATCATCATACATCAGCTGTTAACGCGCAGGAGTTTGCAGTTTCACCGAAACCTGCTCCCGTCGTCCTTACAGCATCGCCATTGGTGTGTTCGTTTACGTTGGACAACCACTGGCCAGGATATTGCCCACCTAGCAAGTGCTTGGAACACAGTTTGACACTCAGTCGGTGTTCCGGACAGTCGGATTTCCCCTTGGAATGTCAGTCAGTCTGTCGAAGCCGGTTTTAAGATGTATTGTATAATAAAATTTTATAATTTTTGCTATATTGTTTTCAGATCATACTAAATTAAGTGTGTGGATTCTCGATGGCGATCCGTATCACGCCAACCTCCTCAAATTCGCCCTAACTGAGGCTACATTCGCCGACATGATGGTAATGATCGTCGTGAGCATGAGCGAACCCTGGTCCATTATGGAATCCCTGCGACAGTGGACTGTCATACTCGAGAAGCACATTGAACGGCTAAAAATCAGTATGGAGGATGCGCGAGAATACAAAGAGAGTTGTAAGTTATATAATTAAAGCCTGACAGATGAATAGGATCTTTAATTCAATGACAACATAGCTTACAAAATTGTTCGGAAAAGATAGAGAGAGTTTGACGGTTCAGTACGAAACACTTATTCGGAGCAGTGCTTATGGTATTAGAAATAAAAGAATGGATTATGTTGAAGCGTGTTTGACTAGGTAACAAGGACCGGTAAGTAGAATGATGCCTCCTAGTAACTTCCTCCCGACAGACCCTCTTATAAATTTACGAGGATGCTTCAATGCCTGCATACTTGTTCATACCAAGTTTCAACTGAAACCAATTTCAAAATTTTCAGCATTGCTGCCTTCTATACTACTATAAGTAGTGTCAAAATAATGAAATAATTATCGAGGACGCATCTAAATATACTAATTATCAAAAGTTAAAAACATTCGTGCATAAAATTTTACATAGGTAGCAGACGCCTTGCCCTTTTGGCCACGTCATTCCAAAACAAACAAGATAAATCCTGAGAAAAGTGACTTTGAACTTAAGCGTGACGGACATACAGACAGACGTGGCCTTTTATAGATATGCGAGGACGCATCTAAAAAGTCTGCAATTCTAACAAGATTAACAAAAAAGTGTTGTTGAGGTATTTATTCACTGGGAACTTACCATATTGAACGATATACACGATTTTTGGGAATATAACGCGGCCAGCCTGAATATATTTGCATTGTAAATTGGTCGCATTTGTAGCACCTGACGAGATGCCGCCGATATATGTGCATTGTATATCTCTATATGTATTATTGAATATTTTAATTGTGTGTTTTGTTACAGTGGTACGGCATTTTCAAGAATACCTCGAACCGGACAGCCTTCCCACTACTGCTACTGCTGCCACCCACGGCCCCACGTCGGCTAGTCGACGCCTCATAAATCCCCTGCATCCGCCCGCCCAAGCCACAGACGGGCAGACGGATAAAGTCATTTTGCCACTGACAGAGGGCTCTTTGAAGAACAATTTAGGAATTCCCATTATCGTGGTCGTTACCAAGGTAGATACTGGATACTGTGAATTTAAATTAACAGCTTATGAAGTATTAGCGTAATCTTTTAGTAGCTACAGAGAGCGATTGAAAAATTACATTAATGCACAACCATTGACCCCTGCTTCGTCGTCTAGACTCTGGCAGGTAAATGGTTTTCAGCAAAATCAAATGTGACCCGCATTCATGCGCTATTAAATGCTGTAAATAACAAATGTTTATACAGCGATTTTTTATAATAAAATTGTAAGTAGGACGTACAAAAACGACTGATTGTTTTTTGAACATTGTATAATATAAATATTTACAGTTAAAGAACGCAGACCAGGCTTTCTTTTTCTCACTGTTTGTCTTCTAATGTTTTGTCTTTTGGTTTAGACGGATACAATTGCCATGCTTGAAAAGGAGCACGATTTTCGTGAGGAACACTTCGATTACGTTCAGATGCACATTCGCAAGTTTTGCCTGAACTGTAAGTTTGATTGAACTGCTTATTTTCTAAATGTTTTAACTTCTAAAAATGGGCTACTTCATAATAGAAGAAAGTGCTTACTATTAGCCACCTGAATTGTTATAGGATTGTTTCTTTTTAAAGAAATGGTTTCGAGCTCTGTTATTATTATTTAAAAATTGCCAGATGAAGGATTGTGGGAGAACGGAAGATGCAATGGAGGTAGGCGACGGACCGGTGGAGTTAAAGAAACAGTCTCCAATGCAACCGCCTTCACATGGCGGAGATGTCCGGTCCCAAACCGGGAAGTGTCACAGGCTATACTACCGAATAAAAGACCCAGACACCCCTCCGCATACTTCAGTTCCTGAAGGAGATCTGCCCTCTGAGGGCCGACTGAAATGGTTATCATCAGGGGGACAGGAACAACATCAACTCTGCCAAGGCCCGCCTCTTCTCCAAAGATGGTCCAATCCACCGCGAAACCTGCAGAGCGGTAGACTCCACCTGCTCATACGAAGATCTCCATACCGAAGCCTGCAGAGCGGTAGACTTCACCTGCTCATACGAAGATCTCCATACCGAAGCCTGCAGAGCGGTAGACTCCACCTGCTCATACGAAGATCTCCATACCGAAGCCTGCAGAGCGGTAGACTTCACCTGC
>JAUYWV010149190.1:0-10181 GCA_032274565.1 Nematoplana nigrocapitula
GTAGGATTACCCGTATAGCTTTAGTAATAGCAGCATCTGCAGAATTCAAATTTATTGATTTAGCTTGGAATCAATCACGCTATACTGGAGAATTCAAATTCCTGAAGCATATTGATTTAGCATCGCAGCAAAAACATAGTTTTTTGGGGTATTTTCTGCTGTGGGCCTCTCATTTAAAAACTTTTCATCTCGTGGCTTTTTTCCCATGTTACACATTGGCGTAGCATTCTTTTGAGTCATCAAGCATGCAAATCCGTAGAGAGGTGGGAGAAAAATACCGGTCAGACATACACACATACATACATACATTTCTCAAATTACAGATAGGATTACTATTAAACACATTCTATGCAATAACCATAATGGAGATTATGCATTACACGAAATGAATCTAGCCATTTCATACAATTGATACACATTTTTAATCCATTAAAGTATCTAGAAGTAACGATTAAAATATTTGCAGTGTATTCAGCAGTTACAGGTCCAACATGTGCAGAGATCCTTAGCTGAAATCTTTTTCAAAATGAGTACCAGGCTTATAAAACGTGTACGGAGCAGCATTATGATATAATTTATACTGATTCATTGATAAGTAAACAAAGGAGCAATAGATAAGTACAAGCACATGAAAAGAAGAAAACAGTGTCCATAAAACATAGGATTTATTCAAAACAATATATTACTGGAATACCAGCTTCAGAATGTGACATCAGCATAGAGTTAAACTCTTTTATTGATTATAAGTTGTTACACTTTCTTGAAATCAAAATATTATATTTTTGATTACGTTCAAATAATTAGATCAGTATTTGGACGGTTATCCTTCCACTAGATGTCAGTGATCGATCTCCTAATGAGAATTAATGCAGAAAAACAATTGACGTTCCACATTATGAGGCAAACGAGATAGACTCAGTGAGGTTCAATCCACTGGTATTGCTGATATCAATGGATTTTAGGAGAAATTACTAGATAAAGATGCTCAATGGTGTCTTCCACGTGCTAATAATGCTAGATTGTATCAATAGATCAAACAACTAAATAAACAAATTGGACACGTAAACATCTGTCTTGGGAAAAAGAATGCTCAACTGTGTGGCAAAAGAAATAAATCCTCTGATGATGCCAGAAAACAGGGTGGCATCTTACTGTACTGGCAAAACAGTATTATATCAAGTAACTGACAAGAATGCTGCAGTATTCAGATGTTTACGTTTACGAACAATATTTCAAGTTGACGTGGAAGCTAAACATTAGGCAATCCTATCTATAATTAGATAAATGTATGTATGTATGTGGGTGTGTATGTCTGACCGGTATTTTTTTCCCAACTCTCTTGACGGATTATCAGGCTTGATGACTCAAAAGAATGCTACGCCAATGGGTAACATGGGAAAAATATCCACGAGATGAAAAATTTCTAAATGAGAGCCCCACAGCAGAAAATACCCCAAAAAAACGATGTTTTTGCTGCGATGCTAAATCAATATGCTTCAGGAATTTGAATCTGCAGATGCTGCGATTACTAAAGCTATACGGGTAATCCTACTTGTAAGGATTAAATTCGAAACTTCATGCATGACACAACACTAACCGATACAAATTATTTAGACGCGCTAATAATATAGTATTACTCTAATAATTATTATCGAGTAAATCTATTAGACTCTGAGTGTGTACAATATACTTGTGAAATAGTATAAATAAAGCTATTTAAATGTCTCTCATGGCATTGAGAATGTGAATTTTTTTAAAGTTTTTTTAAGAGAGATACTGTATAGCTATTGTTTTACGAGTGCAATCAGAAAGGATGCTGAAGTAACCGTAAATGTGTTCATCAATCACGAGAGCATAATATAGATGGAATTAAGGATGTGGTTCTTAAAGATGTGGAAGTAACTAGATTACAAAAGGATACGTTGACTAAAAAGTGCTGGAAACAAAAGATAACAGCATCCAAATCCGAAATGTATGAAAAGAATATATTTAATATGATTTTAATGTGATTTAATCTTCTTCACCTAGTTGTGCTGCGCTAGTACTTTAGCTAGTGTGCAGACGAAGAAATAGATTGTCCGAAATAATGTAAATATAGAAACAATTTTATTTTTTAAATAGACAAAACCTATTACATAATTTTAAAATAACTGATGAATTACATTTAACCAATTCTCGAAACGGAAACGAATCACTGGTGTTTAATCAGTTTAACTCGAGCTGATGTACATGTACAGTAGGTTCCAAATTATTGCGCAAATGAGTATTTAGAACTTTTCTATACTTTAATATTATAAGAATACTACTCGGCAAGATTCTTATAGTGACTAATGTACAGAAATTGACGTTTAGCATTGAGATTTCAAAATTTTATAATAACTGGTCAATCAAATTCGAAATTGATTTTCAAAATGTATGTATTAAAAAACTACACGTTATTATGCAATACGCATGAAAATATGCGACAAAAGTTATATAAAGTGCAAAACAAATCTTGCTATATAGTCACGTGTTTATATGACACCCCTATTCCGGATTAACAGTCTGTTCATTGAGGTAGTTATTTTTCTGAAGAAACACGTGCACAAGAATCTTTAATAGCTTGCAAGAAATCATCTTTCGAACTTCTTTCCCTTTATACCTTTCTTATCTAAAGCTTTGGGTGTGTGACTTGGTGCGTTGTCATGCATAAATATGATAATTGCGTTTATCTACTGCAGTTTGCTACCCTATGCCACGGGAAAAGGACGCATTCAATAGCTTGGTATACTTCTCTGAATTCATATTTATACCATCTGCCAATCGGTGAGAATTAATCAATGTATCGGGGTAAATAGCAGCCCCAACACACAATACTCCTCATATTCCCTGAGCTGTCTTTTGATGCGATAAAAAGTATCAGAATCCTGAAACACTGTCCATCTAGCCCGTCTACCGTGGCTCTTGCGAAGTCAATTTTCATGTTTTCCTTAGACTGTTTGCTTTTTGCTTCGGTGTCAAATTGGTTCAGCGCTCGGATTGACTACTCTGCTGGCAGTTTGAAAGACTGCAAAGAGTTGTCTTTGGGACATTGGCAGACTAATTTCCGCAAATATTCTTTTCGACGAACACATTGGGTTTCGCAGATGTGGCTATAGTCAAAATTGTTATGTGTTATATGGCTTTCAGAAATGTTCATGCCTACCTTCTCTTTGTTCTGGGGCGTTTTTTGTTAGAATTGGCGAAGTTTACCTTAATTATTTCGGTGGTCTCTCTGGGTGTCTTCACTCATCTCTAAAGTCGACTTACCCTCACTCAACAACTTCACCATTATCGACTTCTCCTTTTTCTGTTAAGTCTCTCTTGTATTCCAGTAGTGATATGTATACAAGTGTAAACTAATTAAAGGAGCTGTTAAAACAGACTGTGTAAATAATACTTGGAAAAGTACCGGTTTTTAATTTGATTGGTTATTATAAAAGTTCGAAATCTAAATGATAGGCGTGAATTGCTGGTCATTAGCCACTATGAGAATCTTAATGAATAGTAATCATATGAAATTAAGAAAAGTTCTAAATACACACTTCCATAAATTAATAATTTGGAACGCACTCTATATGAAACGCACACCAGCAAATGTTTAAATAAGGATATTCATTTAATTATTAATTGTTTTTAAGCACTAGTTACATTCACGACCCGCCTCTAGCTACGTGAGAGTGGGTTTTTTATCATCTATATGCAAAAGTCATAAAAATTACTGGCAACCCTCTAAAGAAAATTATAGAGTTGAAAAATATTTGCAAAAAACAAATAGGGTCTATAGCGTCGTAATTATGAAAATCTAACAAAAACTAAAGTATACCTGGATAGCAGTTTTTTTAATTATTAGAAGTGTTTTATGTTTTAGTTAATCTTAAAAATTGTACACGTAGACTGTATTAATTACCATTATAGTTCCTATGTCTTTTTATTCAGTGCAAATATTTGATTTATCCGGCGATCTGGAAAATCAGGGTTATAGCACAGGACTCAGCGTGGTACCGGGAATGATGGAAGGCACCACAGCTCTTGACTTTGCGGGTGAGAAAGTTTAGTTTGTTCTTTTCTTTTATTTAAATCTTGCTGTTCCTTATAATATTTTTATCTGTAGACTATGAACTGTTGTGAATGTTTTTAAATCTCTGACATTATTATCTACATACATACGTATGTTAATACTTTTACATTTCGAAATCTAGCCATTAGACTAATCCTAAAGCAACGGCATGGTAAATAAAAGCTTGATATATTGCACAACTATATTGTACAACTTCGAGGAGGACACTGCATGAAGCTGACCACATACAAGAGGATTGTTGACCCTAGTGCGGCCCCTCTGTGCACTATAAGTGTCGTGAGGCTCCCAAATATCTGAAACATTGGCTGCAGGAGTGCCCGGCGACCCTCCAACGTCGGGTGGAGATCTTTGGCACGGGGCCCCGCCCCTATCTGTATTGGGGACAGAGCCTGTGGAGGCGAGCGCTACTTCGATGGCGCGCAGTGCGGCAGCACAGCCATCTCGTGGAAAAATTACTTTATTTCGACGCTATCTGGTAGCATTTTCTTAAACTTTCTGGAACGATTGCACAGCGACCCCAACTCCTGGACCCACTTCAGAGTGTTACGAACCACTGGTGACGATTCAACGGTTGCCTGAGCTACCAAATTCACGCAGTGTTCACTGCAGTGTAGGTGTACGGCAAGTGGTTGTTCTTTCTTGACGCTAGCCTGACACCCATTTCGTGCGCCAGACATAGCAGCACCATCTTCTCCCCCAACCAGTGCCTCCTCGACGGTGCAAGAGTGACCCAACCCAGGTTGGGGTGAAACTGGTTTTTCTGGCCTCCTGTCGGACGTCACTCGGTGTTCCCGAAGTCCACCAGGTAGTCGGTCCTTCTGGCGCAGTTTCGCTCGGGTCACAGTCGGTGCCTGGCGATCAACGCCAGGATTGTCAATCCGTCGGCTGATCCGATGTGCCCGAGGTGACGGGAGGAGCCGGAGAATTTGGCTCACTGGCTCCAGATGTGCTCTGCGCTAGACAGAGCGCGCCTGGAGGTGTTAGGGGGACGTCCCCCCAGGTCTGTTTGCCCGTCGCTACCATCTCCTCTAACTCCGGTGACGAAAACTTCGTGGACCGGACGTCGAGCTTCTTATCAACGTACCGTAAACAGATTTCCTCTTTCTCAATCCCTGTGCTGTCCTGGTTGTACCATCCACGAATAGACCAAACTGGATTGAGGTCGTGTTGATGGTCATGATTATTGATTTCAGGACGCTGTTGCTGAGAAGCTTCAGCGGCTCGTTCTGGGCAATCTTGCGATGCAAAGTTGGTGGTCATGCGCAGACAGCTCTTAAAACAGGCACACTCCATACTTTGAGTGGAAAGTATTGTAGCTCGTTAAAATTGCTGCATTCCATTTGTAGCCGCGTATTGCCAGGCCATTCCTCGTTATAAACTGCAATGACAAAATCATTATGTATTCAACGACTATTGTGGGGGGGGGGGCATTTGTATGAACGTCCCCACAACCAGAGTATTGGGGGGGGGGCGTCCCCGGGTTCGACGCCACTGGTAATAGGGTTTTTATAAAAAAAATCTTAATAGTTGAAATCATAGAAGATATTTCTTTAAAATTTCTTTGATTCATGGATGTTTTACATCATAGATGTAAAAATAATTATATCGTTTAAATTATGACATTTATAAAGTAAACAATAAATTATATATTATAGTTAAAGTTATTATGTATTGATATAAAAAAGCGTAGTTACAAAATTTAAAGACTATATATAATTAAAAGATTTTCGATGTCAAAGTTTAAGGTAATGTGAGATTATTAGATTATATTAGCGCTGCGCCCCTCTTATAGCTATCTGTCATTATGGAGAAATTCGATTTGGTAGTCATAATCTATACCATTGTTTGATTCAATGCTCCAGTAATTCTGTCAAGAACCGAATTCATCTGTGAAATTTTATTTACTCTAAATTTATGTAAAACATCTATTTAGAGTTAGTGTTTCAGTATAGAGCACTGTGACTGTATAAGTGAATGTTTTGCTTTCTGTTGATTATAAAGGCAACAACACAGAAAATAGAAATGCCCACATCTCTACACGAATTCTTTTCTCCATCAAACAATCATTCCAAGAATATACCAACTTTACATTCATGACGACTCTGAGGATGTTACCAGGAAGCAATGGCTATCTTTTCGCCTTTTCAGATTCTAGAAGGTGAGTTACATACATAATGCACAGTACAGTATCCATACATTTTTAGCACTTTTGCCTTTTCCCTCCTTACACTGATGTTAATTTCCAGTGACACAAAACTCCCCCCCCCCCCACACACACGCATTGCCTGAGTGTTGGTTTGTTTTGATGTGTTGTGGCATAATGCCGTCATCCAACTGCAAACCTACACCGTTTGGTTGATGGAGTGTTGTCGCACAGCTGACACTGTCCTAAACGTCATCAAAGAGTGCGTAACTAGTAGAGGTAACATTGTCTTCGAGTGCTTCTATAACTACGATGCTATTGCTGATCTTCCTGGTTGGGTAAAAGGGACAGATCAAATTAAAGTGATTTGTATTTCTTTCTTTCATTCTACATCCCTAGCTGTTGATAGAACGATTGAAATTCATATGAAATCAAATTTATTTTGTATAATCATCTCTCATCCAACGGAAATCTATGATCCAGTGGCATAGGAAATGCCAGGCACATGCATGGCCGAGGCCATAACCGACGGAAAAAAGTATAGAAAAAGTTCAAACTTCATCACCATAATTAATATGATAACACAAAAATTACACCGAGGTCTGGGTTCCTGAAACTGGTGGCATAATACATGGTTACACAAAGTAAATAAAAGCGGTTGAAATACAGGTCTTCGGTGATAGTCCGATACGGCGCGGGAGGCCGCTTGGTGACTTTGTTGATGTCTGCTCGCCATACAACCCGGTTCTGTGCCCGCTGCTTTGCTGCTTGCGCCAATGTTCTCATTTCATCTTTTATGCCATCAATCCATCGCATTTTGGTCTGCCGCGTCCTCTGCTTCCCTCAGTCATCCCTTACATTATATGTTTTTCGAGATTGTCGTCCTCCTTGCGACATATGTGACTAAAGTATTCGAGCTTCTGTCTGGAGACACGACTCAGTAGGCTAATGGGACAAGACATATTCATTGCTTTTCTTTTCTCTCCAGCTAAATACCAAGCATCTTGCGCTATGTCCACATCTCAAATGACTCGATCCTGTTTTTATCATCTTACGTTAATGTCCAGCTTTCGCAACCGTATGTAGCGATGGAAAACACCAGAGACTTCACAAGTCGAGAGACTGAGTGGCTACTCCAAATCTTTCGTAGGCTCATCATGACTGTTTGCGCCAAGCCTATCCTTCTCCGAACCTCTTTCGGTGAACCGCCTTTATGTGTGATGAGCGATCCGAGAAAGTTGAAGTTTTTATCCAATTCATTATCTTCACCATTTATAGCAAACTTTTTGTTTTTCTAGCCATTACCAATAATTATGATATTGGTCCTTTTGAGATTCAGATAGTGTCCAGCATTCTCACTTTCAGATCGTATTCTTTCTATGAGGTCCGGAGTTTCTTCCTTCGATTCAGCTATCAGTGATGTATGTGTCATTGGCATATCGTAAGTTGGGTACCTTCCTCCCACCAGCACTCGCCCCGCCATCAAATTCATGAAGGGCATCTCGCATGGTCTGTTCAGCGTACGTGTTGACGCAGTAGGGTGAGGCGATGCACTCTTGCAGTCACTGTCGCCCGCTGACGTTTGCACTGAAGATGTTTGGTTCGTGTATAGCGATTGAAGAAGGGTAATTATGTCTTGGGAAACCCATGAATTTAATCGTCTGCCCATGGTTTTTTCAGTTACTTTCATATCATTCTGTTTGTCTGCCAACGCAATCGTTTTAGCTATTATCCATTTTGATCCCTTATTTGTTCTTCGAATGCATTTATGCAGATGACTGTGGATAAATATATTTATTTATTTATTATTATTCGTTTTCTTTGGTGTGACTCCGCTGCATTGAATATTGTTGACCTTATCTCTGCCCATATTTCGTTTGGCGTTTGCTCCTCTTCTTGATCAAGCAATGCTTAAAACGGTTTTTAACTTCAACTCTAAATTCATTGGTTAGTGTATTGTTCGTTACATCATATATGGTGGTTGTCGCTTGTCGCTTCATAGTTTTCAGTTTTTTCTTCAGAGTGGAAGCCAGGACCTGGTGATACGCTAGAACAGACATAACACTCAATGTCCATCTGTTTCGGTCAGGATATAATCGATCTGATTGCGAGTCTTTCCTCTGATTAGAATAACGTGTTGGTAACAACAAGTTCATTGGAAATGTAGAATTCGATGAGCCGTCACATCCTCTACTCCATCTGGATCATCTCCTACTCTAGCGTTGAAATCACCAGTGATGACGATCACGTCTTTCTTTAAAGTCTTGTCCAGCACTGATTGCAGTGCTTCATATAAGCAGTCAGTATCTTTCGCATTACCCACATGGTGGGTGTGCTTGCATCACAGTGATGTTCAAAGGCTTAGCCTGCAATGATTATTGCGACACTGTGCATCCTCCGATTGGGATTTGGAGTCAGAGTTACCTTCTCTTAGCCTTTGTCTGTCCAGAGACATAACCTACAAGGCAGCAGGTGATTTGAAATCAGAGCTTTCCTTCTCTTAGCTTGTGTGTTGGCAAAGCTAAGGCACCACAGACAGTACCACATCAATAGAAAGACCATATCTACTAGGATTGACAAGTCCTTTGCCAAAGGGCCCTTTCTATGGTAAGGTGGCCGCAATGTATCCAATTTCGTTCGGATGTTCAGGTGTGACTTTGATATCTATAGCAAGATCTCCTTTAAATATTCCTCTGACCAATTTATATGCTGGGAACAGAGAAATGGGGAAGATAAAATACTACCTATTGCTTACTTTTTGTTGCTAATTAAATGTGGTGGAGAGGAAAATGAGCCCCGTATTTTAATTATTTTTTATTAAGATACTTTAATGAATAAAATTTTATCATAGCGTATTGCCAAATTCCGGAAGTAAATCACCTGCTCAAAAACAGTTAAGCAACAAATTTCTGGATTGCTTGTAATTTAATATATGTATGATGTAATGATCTAGTCTCATACATACATACACGATTTTGATTGTGGGAAAACTTCACTAGATATTTTCTGTGTGGGTCTATCCAAGTATGTACCTCCCTCCCTGCCTCTCTCGACTGTTGAATAGGGAAATATTTACTCTTCTTTGTGCCCGAATTAGCACAGGTACAAGATTATCCTATGACCTTGGAGACACATACTTTCAATCCTTCCTTCACCTCCTATTTTCACTTTATTTGCGCCAACTTCGAATGGAGCTAGGCGGTACATTTATTTGGTTTCCGAGTAAAGTTTACGCCAAGCCGGTTGTCGCACCCAACACTTTTCACCTTCCTCCCTTTCAGCTCCTACAGACATATGATTCTGGCAGATGATATAGGGGCACAACCAAATGCGTTAAAGTGCAAATCGATGCTAATCAGTATAGTGTTTGTTTGGATTAACACTCTGGAGGACGTACTGTACTGTACATGAATTTGGTTCATGTTCTCTATGCGGATGAATATTTATCTAGTTCAAGATTTACCTGGTAGAGATCAATACAGTTCAATTGTATAATAATAATAAATATATTTATCCACAGTCATCTGCATAAATGCATTCGGAGTGGGTACAAAACGAGAAAAAAGTGTTCACAGTTTAATTACAAGCTGGAAAATAAGTAGGTTTTTAAGTCACGCTTATATGCACTATAGTCATCGATTCGTCTGACATCACCAGGTCGGAGCTGCGAGGGAGAACGCACCCCTAGCTGTGAACCGCGGATTGGGAGCGGAGATACGTTGTCACGGTGGTAGATGCAGCTAGCACAAGAATACCTTTCAAATAGTCCGGAGCATCACCGTAAACACACGTGTGCACCAGACAACAGATTTTAAAACGAATACGACTGGTTACAGGTAACCAGTGTAGCTCCTTCCAGACCTCCGAAACCGAAGCAAATCTGGGAAGACACTTAACAAACCGTGCACAACCATTCTGTACCTTCTGGAGACGAGCAAT
>JAUYWV010149201.1:0-10181 GCA_032274565.1 Nematoplana nigrocapitula
AAATATTGCAATCTGTCAAAATTGTACCCAAATGAACACTTCTGTACACTGAATAGAACGAGTCACCAAAAATATTATTACATTATTGAAAATTCGACATGGCCTCAAAGAGAGAAAAACTATATAACAGCTTAATGAAGGCTTATACTGCTGCTTACGGTAATTCAAAAAATGGACAAGAAATACAAATCGAAGTGGTCAAAGAGTGGTCCAACATTAGGAATTCTGAAAATTTGGAAGAAATGGTGAAAACAAAAATGGCGAATTGGAAAAAAATTGAACTCGCAGGAAAATCAAAATTAATGGCAAAGTGGTCAAAGGTAAATATAAAAATGGAATATGTTCATATACTACACTATATCATTAAAAATGTCAGTATATAAAATCTATCTTTGAAAACATGAGAAAACTTCATTATGTGCCCCTACTTGAAAGGATACATGTTTTGGGGGCAACAAACAAACAACAGGATATATGTTTTAGGGACTACAGATTTTTCAATACACCTGATGGTATGTCAGAGCAACCCTCACTTATTATATTATATTTTCGTTAACAAAGTGGATATGGATACGGTCACCGTACCTACAGTATATCTATTTAGGATATGGATACGGTCATCCAGTGCATTGTCAATTGATATAAGGGTATGTAACAGCACAAACTTTCATCTCCACCATGGTCTATATAGTGGTTAGGATTCCTTGCTTCCACCCAAGTGGCACAGGTTCGACTCCTGGTCAGGGAATTTTTTTAAAACTTTTTACAGTCTATGTTAATAAATTTAACTGAACCAAAACTCAACCTCAACTTAATATTAATTATTATATTCGATATCATTTAATTTTTTAGCGGAAATGCTTATTTTATTATTTTACATAAAATACATAATGTGGTTCTGTACACTACTGAAATCAATTATGAGTAGTATACAATGAATATTTAGCATATTCTTTAATTTGAAAGGTGACCATACCTATAACACAAAAGGATATAGATATGGTGACCATATCCATATCCCACATAGATATAGGTACAGGGACCGTATCCATATCCTAAATAGATATAGGTACGTTGACCATATACATATCCTCGGTCTTTTGTTAAAACATACATTAATTTAAATTGACTAAAACTTATTGTACTATTAGGAGTTGTCTTCATTACTCTAAAATGGGTCTACCATATATTATATTCCCATAGATACAGAAAGGTAAACCATTAGCCAATCATTTATCTGCAGCAATTTATTGACTAACAGCATGTAAGACTTTAAACCATGCGTATCATGTGCTTCTTATCAATTTGCTCTATAAAAAATGATACAAATCTGTCATTACTACAGAACTGCATATTAGATGATAAAATAAACTTATGTTTTACTTTTCTTTTATAGGTTTTACAACCATCGTCAAGTATCCAGTATTCATCAACAAATATAGACAAAACATCAGATATGTATTGATTCTCAGGTAAACATTTTTCATTCAACTACAAAACTTATTACTCTTAGAATAAGTCTGTTTTAAGCTTATTTTTAGGTGATTTTAATTTTTTAAAATTTTGATTATAAAATTATTAAATTATCAGCAAGAATATATAACATAACCTTATATATATACAATATATATATATATATCTTAAGTTATAATATTCTTTATTAGTACTAATGATTTTTTACTGTGTTGTGTTAAATTGCTTAAAATTTTGATAAAATTGATAATAATATGTCTTATAGGGGCTTGGCTATCTCTGATCTGTTTCATCTTTGAAATCATTTAGGTGATGTTTATATCACAATTATATCAGTTGAAATTTCTTTTGTCCAATTAAATTAAGGTCACGCTGACTAGTCTTCAAGCAAAGAGTTACAGCCAGTCTGTTTAATACAATGTAGTGAATTTTATTCTCTAGTTTAATTAAAGGACAACATTACATATCTTTAGCAACATCATCTTATTGTATATTCATCATAATGGTTTTTGATCATTTACACATTCTCTTACAGAATGTCCCAACAACCAGTGAACAATTGGCTCATCAAGTGCAGCAAAAGGAAAACAAAGCTGCAGTTAGTAATGCACCAGAAAAGTGCCCTGCTCAAAAAAGCCTGCAGCAAGAAATATCGGTAATTGTAACAGACCTTCTGGATCTAAGAAGAAAGAAATGGGTGTGTCATCTGTGAAAGATACGACCCTTTTATGCACATTGCTTGGCAAGTAAAAAGGAGTTGACAAGACTGTCTGATTCTAAAGCTCGACAACAAAAGTATCGCTCCCGGGGTAAAAGAACGCTTGGAAAGTGCAATGCAAAGTGATCCTGAACTATGTAAGAAACTCAAATATCAAGGAGTAAGTGGCAGGCCAGGTAGCACTGATGAACAGCCAGAGCTTTGAAGGCAATAGTGGACATTGCAATGCAAGGGTCAGGCTCTGACAAAAGAAGATGCTCAGATAAAATTCGTACAGTAAAAACATTAACCGAATTGACATCAATCGAATTTTAACATCAAGGTTTTACTCTGTTATGCAGTGGTGTCTATTTGCATCTACTGCCTTGCAGATCAAACTCTGCAGAAGGAAAGCGTCATGTGAATACTGTACCTGTCAAGCTAATAAAAGCTGAAAATGATGGTCACCGATCTCACCCCGATACCCTATTTTGCAAGGCTTCCATTAGGTCAATCAAAGAAATTGCTTCAATCTTGGGAGAATATGAGGTCAGTTTTCTAAGCATAGATGCTAAAGCAAGAGTGGCTATTTGAATAACAACGGCAAATAAGGAAGCTCCCTTCTTGGAGCATCTAGATTACAAGGTAAAGATGGCTGACCACAATTTTGTTGTAGCTCCCAAGCACAAGCTCATTCCAGATGTTTATGCTGGAATCAAAATAAAGTCTGGTGCGGGTTCTATTGGGGATCCAACTTCTGTGTCGTTTTCAGGGCCCACTTTTATTTGCATCCAAAATTTTTTCGAACACTGTGAGTTCATTGAAGCACTTCTTTCACTTCCTGAGTTCAGTGACATAATGACGACGGGAAATGGGGCACCCAACCAAGCCAGTGAGGTTCATAACCTGCAATGGTGGACCAGATGAAAATCCTCGGAACTCAAAAACAATACAGTGTGCCATACACTCTTTTCTTCATGACAACTTAGATGTGCTCATCATTTCTACCAATGCTCCAGGCTGCAGTGCCTTCAATCGTGTGGAGAAACAGATGGCCACACTAAGCCAAGAACTTGCAGGGGATGTATTGCCCCATGAACACTTCTGGTCTCATCTTAACAGCTCGCTGGAAACAATCGATGGAAATTTAGAAGAGAAATTTTGCTAAGACTGCGGCAAAGTTCTTGGTAAAATCTGGAGCAATCTGAACCGGGATGGTTATCCAGTTGTGGCCAACTATGTTTCCAACACATCCCAGATGATACCTACCGAAGCTTCAGTGGCATGACGAAGTCTGCATGTATGGGAGAGTCAGTACTTGCTGCAGATAGTGAAATGCGCTAACACCGAATGCTGTGGCCGGACAAGAAGTTCCTACTTCTCAATTATTCCTGACCGCTTTCTTCCTGGCCTATTGCCAGTCATTCAAAGCAAAACCGATGGCTTGAAAGTTGACCTGGATGGCCAATTTCTTATGCTTTTCCAGCACATGTCACAAAAACCAGACATTCTTCCAAAGTCTGCACAGGCATACAAGGCATTGCTGTATGACTTTGCCTGCCCTTCCATCCAACCAGTATTGGTGAAGAGAATCTGCAAAAAATGTTCTAATTACTTTGCCACCATCCAATCGATGAAGACTCACATGAAGTCATGCACACTGAGCGAGGACACTAGCCAGAAGAAGATTCATCCTATTCTAATTACAGCTAGGAAGCAAAAGGAGCTGCTCTGTGCCGTAATCAACGATCCTGGTTGGGAAGACTTTGAATGGTATGATGATGCTGATGTTGAAATCTCCGAAGGTACAAACATTCCTGACTGCCAAATATCTGCCGGAACTCCGGTTAACAAGGATATTCAGTTTTATACTGAGGATGGTTTGACTGATTAACAATTTTATAGTGTTTTGCTACAGGGCGATTAGAAAGTCTCTTTGGCTCTGTCAACAGATGTATTTTTATTAGTATTAATTGAAGGAGTGATGGCTTTTAGTTTGTATGGTTAACTACAATTCTATGCTTCAATATTTTCTCTCATAAAGTCTTCTGGATAATCCTGTAGGTGCTAATCTTGATATTTGTATTTTTAACTGAGTTGTCAGTGAACTTAGTTTCTGTATTTTATCCATAAGTTTTACGAGATACATTGTTTTGTGGTTTTAGGCTTAAGTCCCAGTGCAGACAATTTTGAAATTGTCTATTTTAATTGAACTGTTTTTTATGTATATATTTTACATATTTGATACCAAAATGTTTTACCCTGAATTTGTAAAAATTATTTTTTTGCTATAGGTTTACATACATTTGTTGTTTATAAGTGTGTTAACTTTTTCCTAAACAGTGTGGCTATTTTTAATACTACTGTTTGTAATGTAATTTAAAAAAAGATTTGAAGTATTCAGTATTTCTGCTATTGTTGACTAGTGAGCTACAAGTTTTAGTAATGAATCTACCTTTTTAGTGGTTTAGTTTATTATACTATTTGCAAGAAAAAATTCCCTAACATTAGATCTATTTTATAAAGAAAACTAGTGAGGGGATGATCCTAGTGAAAAAACATACTAAACAAGCAGGTTTCATAAAAGGGTTAATAATTTCACAAATAGCATCCTTCAAAAACAGCAAAAAAAGTCATGTCAGAATAGCATCTATTAACTATCAGTTTCAAGATAATTTTTGTTGGGTTTATAATTTAAGTGACTGCAAAATTCTAAAAAGTTACAAAAGTACTACAAGAAAGATCCATATAGGGGCCAAAATATCAAAATCTATGTAGAGGTAGTAAGAGAACTACTTACAAAATATTGCATCTGCACCTACATTGCATGTCAAAACAAGATTTCAATAGTTTATATTGTTAATGCTTCTACCATTAAGCGTGAAAAATAGAAATATTATTGTGTCTGAATTTGTACAGTATTTATTCTGCTGGGACAAGTAAATATACCTCTCACTGGTTCTGTGTAGGTATCTCACTAAGAATATTGATATAATAAAGCCTCTGTAGTTATGGAAAAGGCCAAGTAATGAAATAAATTTAATTTATAAAATACAATTTCATCTATTTTAATCCAAACAACTGCACTTGTACAACTCCTGTTACACTGTCTTTCTTCATTTGTATACACTGATTATGCTAATTGCACTAGGTAAAAATTTGTTTGACTGCTAAAATACTTGCCTATACCTACCTGTCTTTTGATCAATAAAAAATAGGTGATTATTGATTTTTAAAGCAATCTAATAGATTAATGTATAAAAAATTTTTTTTTCAAAGCTGTAGTTGAGTATAATTTTAAATTTAATATACCATATTCAGTAAACCATACATTTTATATAGGGGGGTGTCTGCCTCCACATAATATTATTTATAGGGGAGTGTTTGGTGTTACAAAATGGGGGGTAGGAGGGTCTTTGAAAACCCTATTTTTTGCGTAACATTATTTGTGAATAGCCCCTAAGAGGATGTGTATCTACAAAATGACATGCAAGGCTTGCAAAGAAGTCTCCGTGAATACTATAATACTTCCAGTAGTTCTGTCTGTGAACATAAAAGAAAATGCAAAGCAGACTTCGATACAGACATTCTAGCACATGGAAGAGATACCAAAGATATACATATCAAAGAAGGTATTCTTATAAAAAAGTTAAATCCCATAATTAATTCCAGCCAAGCACTTGAAAAATTAGAGGGCCTCATGATATAGTTGTAATTAGTACCTTCTTTATTTTTTATCATCTAGTAGTTCCTGTAATTTTTCTGTATTGCACCTGTCTGTTTTATGGTTTTACATTTTTATACTACTTTGATGCTTATTATAATACCTCATCACTGTGCATCGATCGTCGGTTGTCCAACATATTATAATAGAGTTCATGTAACTTAGCAGATGAGTTCACTTTACTAGAATGAAGCAGTTGCTTAACATAATATTTCACTGTACCTACTTTACTTGAACAAAGCGGTTAATTAGCGAAAATTTGTGTATTTATATTTTATTTCATTTTAATACATAGCAGCTTTGGCTAACAACCTTACTTCTTAGTTGTTATCTTCATTCAAATTTTAAAGTATTTGTATACCAGTTATTTTCCTGCAATAAATTTGGGGTGGTTGGATCTATTTAGCTATAACTATAAATTTGGAATATATTGACATGTTCGCCAGACAAGGTTATTATCTATTAGTTTGGATTGCTAAAAAATTATGATATAGTCAAGCAAGCAATAATTTATTATTAATGCTTTACTACTGTATCTACTATAGAAGCTTTAATTTCTTTTAGCCCTAAAGAAGGTATTGCTTAATACTAAAACATGTTGGCTGTTAAATCTTTTATCGTCCTACACAGACTTTCATGAATGAATATTAATATAATTTGTTATTTCAAATGAGGGCGATTGTAGCATACTTGGTCGTAATTTTTTTTTTTCGGAAAGGAAACAAAGCATCAAAATAACAAAAAATTATATAAATAAGATATATTATAATAATATGATTGATAAAACTTACGTAGTTCATAAATTTTAAATGTAATATATATTACTTTAGAAAATAATTATGATTGTTTTATTTGATTAAACCTCGGATGTATATTAGTTTCGTTTCTATTAAAAAATGGCTGGAAGACATCGTGGGCAAGAAAGCATTTCTGATAATGTTTTACCTCAAGCAAGTAGAACCAGTAAAACTTCAGAGAATTTATGGAATAACAACTAATTCGGATATAACTCTTCAGTATCTGGCCTCAAATGGCCTTATCCATAACTCTTTTCAGTGTGGAAAGTGTTTAGTTTCTATGACTTATTCCAATCGGGCGGCTATAATTGATGGTAAATGTTGGTATTGTGCAATATGCAAGTGTAGGAAATCAATTTATATCGATTCATTTTTTCAAGGAATCCATTTACCCTCGGCAAAAAATTATATAATTAATGTATTTTTGGACTATCGACGTTAAACAATCTGTAGTATGTGACGAAGTAGATGTAGCCAGAGGCAGAAGTACTATGATCGACTAATATAATTTTTTTTCAGGACATCGAGTATCAATATTTTATAGATCACCCTATGCAGATGGGTGGGGTAGGTGAGGAGCTAGAAATAGACGAGTCTCTGTTCTTTCAGAGAAAATATAACCATGGCTACACTGGCCAATCACATTGGGTACTTGGTATGGTACAACGAAAAAAATAATGCCTGCATGGTATAGGTTCCAGATCGCAGGGCAGCTACCCTAATCCCAATTATTCAAGCCCATGTGCTACCAGGGACTAGAATCATCACGGATATGTGGAGATCATATAATGCTCTACCAAATCACGTTATTGTGTCTGTGAATCACACGTTACATTTTGTCGATCCCAATGATCCAACCATTCATACAAACACAATTGAGGGGACTTGGTAGCAACTGCAAATCAAAATTTCGTAGTATGCATGGGACGTCAAACGAACTTTTTGATTCCTATTTACAGGATTTCTTGTTTCGAAAGTTGTTTTAAGGGCAATCTGTTTCAAACTTTTCTATATTGGGTGAAACACTACTACCCTTGTTAATTAAATATTTCTTCAATTTTACTAATCATAAAGACTCCATAACTCTATAATTATACGTTGTAATTATTGTTGCCAATAAATTTTTGTTTTTTGATGATTTGTTTATTTTCCGAAAAAATTTAATCAACGGCCAAGTACGCTACAATTGCCATTATGTGGAAAGAAATATTAGCATATTTAATCAAGTGGCGATTGAACAAAGGGGGGCATAGGGACCACAGGGGGGTAGGGGCTAGTACCCCCACAATAATTCTGTTATACTTATCCTTGACCTTAATATCCTTGTGCGATCAAGGTGTGTAGTAAGAATTCTGTGTGCCAGAGATATTTTGAAGGCAAGTCCTGAGTACGCCATGCACCAGAGTTAATATTACGCCATAGGCATAATCTGAGATTCCTCAAAATTCACGCCATGGCCATGGCCATATGGGCTTTATGGCATATGATCAAAATTACTCAAAAATAGCTGAAATTTCACTCCATATGCCAAATATTACACCAAAATGACCGAGATTCCACGCCGGAGATATTTCTATTGGGCTACATGAAATGCACCTTGGTTGTGTGGTTGTGCCCTTCCAAAAATTTAAAATAAAATTTTGTTATCTTATTGTTACCAATAGATAGCAAATTTAGATGTTTTGTAAACTGTCAAGACAGATAGAAAATCAATCTAAAGAATAAAAAATAACATTGTCAAGAAAACACGTCTGCTTATTTCACTATTATTATTATATTTTCTATTGTGTTTTATGCTTAAAAATATGTCTATGTATAATTTATACTTACTTCTTATAAGCTCCAAAAACATCTTCCATTATTCGCTATCTGTCTAATTGGATAGAAAATAGGCTTATCTAGAAGAAATGTCAGCTTAATTCAATACTATTATTATATTTTCTATTGCGCTTTATGTTTAAGAATATATTTGTGTACAATGCATATCTATTTCTTACAAGCTCAGAAGAAAATATTTCATTATTTTCTATCCGTCGGCACACTTTTAATTTTATTTGCTACTCCTAACCCAATGGGTAACATGGGGGGTGAGGTTGACCTCCAGGATTGAGGTCAAGGAGGCTAAAAACAGTGTAAAATGGCCATTTCGGGCAAAAGGAAGCCTTCCATAGAAAATTTCATAAAACAAAAGTTTGCAGGGCAAGCCCCAAAAAGGGGGACCGGACTAGCGCAAGGTTAGAGTTAGGCCTGTGCCCAGCAATGCTGGTACTCTCTGCTAGTATAATAATAATAGTAAAATAAGCTGATATGTTTTCTAGATAAGATTATTTTCAACCTTTTGTAGGGGAAAAATAGATTAACAAAAGATGCTGCACAAGTAGCCAATGCATACAAACACTACCTAGCAAGAAATCAAACAGGTACAATTTTTAATTCGTTTCACTCTACAATAAAAGAAGATGCAATAAACTTAACAGATCCACCAGTATTGTCACAGCCCAAATGAATAGGACTGTCATGACTTAACAATAGCTGTGAAAATCATGAATTCTTTGATATAAAGGCTTTCCATAGGAACCAGTATTATGAGTAATAGCACAGTATAAAAGATTTATTGTAAAAAGTTTTACGAAAACACTTTACGATAAATCATTTATACTGTACTTTTACTTTATTTTATTAACAGAAGTCTTCATGACTTCAACTTAAAACAAGTATTATGAGGTTTTGGATAAGGCCAATGAAAAGATTATATACTGATTTGAACAAATAAATTTTTTAATCGTTAGAAAAATCGAGAAGCTTACTTTTCTCTAGGCAATGTAGCTGGCTGCAGATCACAAATTTTCTGGCCCAACTCTAGTACATGTCTTGTTTTTGTCCAGGTTGGACTAACTTCCGATTTTGATCCACAGCCAGCACCCTCGTCTAGGTATAAGGCATTTACAAATGAAAATAAATCAGTGATTATTTTCCTACTGCAATAGTTATTCTTTCAATTGTATTACATATATATATTATTTTTAGAATTTATGAAATAATTACTGCTACATATTATAAAATTATATTGCTTTATGTTATTGCAAACAGGATTTTAGCACCATGAAAGGGCACTTTAAGTTTCCTAAATTTGGTAAAAAGAAAGCTGCTTCACCAGGTATGCTTAGCATTTACTTGCTTGACACTGATGCTATTTCTTTCCACCATTCTGTTGAATGGCATGACATTTAACAAAAATCTGCATCAAAAGTCCACTTTCTGTTTTCAGTTTAGACATATTTTAGGCTATTTATCTTACATATATTTAATAAAAAACTAAAACTTTTAGTTGTTAATATAATATTTATACTATTAACTAATTAGCTTACTGATCTCAAACTATATTTCACATATACTTGGTATATACTACTAATATAAAATAAAAGTCAGACTTGCTAAGCGCTTTCGTACCATTTAATCAGTACATCATCAGAGCATTAATACATAATAC
>JAUYWV010149212.1:0-10180 GCA_032274565.1 Nematoplana nigrocapitula
TTCGGGTCGCTGGCACCACCGGTCCGGCTGCCTTCTGCCCGAAACTGTCATTTCACCCCGTTTTTAGCCTCCTTGACCTCGACCCCGACCTCGAAGGTCAACCTCTCCCCCCCTATGTTACCCGCAGGGCTTAGGGGGTCACCCATGCAAAGTTTCGGGTCGCTGGCACTAACGGTTTGGCCGCCTTCTGCCCGAAACGGCCATTTCACACCGCTTTTAGCCTCCTTGACCTCGACCCTGACCCCTTGACCTTAACCCCAACTTCGGAGGCCGACCTCACCACCCCTATGTTACCCGCAGGGTTGAGGGGGTCACTCGATCGTGCAAAATTTCGGGTCGCTGGCACCAACGGCCCGGCCGCCCTCTCGGAACATACATACACACACACAGAGAGAGAGAACTTGACAAATATATATATATATATAAGATTAGGTAGAGGACACTGTCAGAGAGATTTGAAAACAGGTATGCTATGTATAAAGAGAGACTATAGTCGTTTGTGTTATATAGCGTTGACTGAGTGGGCCTGGTAGAATTGAAATAACTAATATTTGTAACATATGAAGTTTGTCAAACACTAGAAATCATGCCGCAAAAAGCAGGCAGGTCACACAGGGATTGCCTACTTGAGTGTTGCTGTGAGCACGCAAGTTTGGGTATGCGCGCGTGAAGATCACGATAAGCGCCACATGCACGGTTTCTCACACAGGCGCAAGTTTTCTGTTCGCTCTGATTTTGCCAGGTCAACGAACGTACTGTACTATTTTGCAACTTTCCAATTGAGAAATTGGAAATCGGAGATTAATTCGCTATACTGCAGTAAAATACAGGCCGGTGAAGTCTATTATGGAAATGGTAGTAAAACTGTGCTCACATTTTTCAATTCTGTTGAAATATTTTGAAATTTGAAAAAAATAAAAAATACTTCGTATAACCTGCTTTGGCGGACTGAAGCAAGTGATTACTGTTGAAATTCCGTAGCCTTCTAGCCACGAGCTATCATTTAAAAAATGCTTTTCCATTAGTTAAGGAAATTAATGAGAGAGGTTCCATTGTGCTTTCTATATCACTGCCGATGTTTAGTCTAATCTAGATCATATGCTTTGTTCAAATTTAATTAAATTTG
The DNA here is from genome assembly GCA_032274565.1 of Nematoplana nigrocapitula. NCBI lineage: Eukaryota > Metazoa > Platyhelminthes > Proseriata > Nematoplanidae > Nematoplana > Nematoplana nigrocapitula. Next base: position 1,127 of record JAUYWV010149212.1, read on the forward strand.
TTCCGATATTGTAGCTCACACCAGTCCTTGAAACACTTGTTCTTATTAAAACTCACCAGATTGTTCTAAATTTGACTGGTTTCGACATCAGAAGTTGTGAGTTTAGAATAGTAATGTATACTATTGAATCAATGATAGCCGTACAAGATTAATGACTTTAAAAAAGCGATTGCACAGACTCTTTCAATTTGCATTTTGGTGAAAAGTGGCAGTAAAGGCTAAACCGCTGAATTATGACGAGCGTCAAGTCGTTTTCTCTGCCATAAGAAATAGTATTTATATTAATATTATAATATTAAGCAGTTGATTTCAAACATCTTGATCTTTTTTTTCTCTTTTAAAATTTACGTAATATTCATGGTACAAAGGTATTCAGGTGGAATCTTTAACGTGACGAACCTCTACAGAAGAATGAACATAGCTAATAATTAGAAATATTTACAATACTGTTGTGCTATGGCTGCGCCCCCTAATGGTCAACCTCACCATAGACAAAATCTTAACAAATAGCGCGTTCTCAGTTGCTCCCAGGAAGTGATATATCGATAATACCTAAGTTCTGCTTGAAATTAAAGTTGATGAAGTTTTCGGGATGACATTCCAAAAGAGGACACCATAGATGAAGACTGGTGGGTTGACATTTTTTAAGTATGTAGCAAACTACAGTAGTCATGATTGAATAAAATATAAAAGCTGTTTTTATGTGGAGTCCTAATAACTTGACTACTTGAACGCAGTGCAATAAAATAAAACCGGCTGTGGTGTAGTTAACCCTATAGGTTACGAGTGTGTTTGTTGTTACCCAGTATATCCAACATCATTAGACAAACAGTGTGGACATGTGGATTGTTACACACGTAGCTTGCTTTTGGGCTTTTTTCATTATAGTACTCTCAGATATTCTGCTGTTGTAACAGATTTATCATTTATGGCATGTTCGACAAGTTATCCACCAGTATACCGGTTTCGGGGTTATTGCACCTCGTCAGTACTGGGTAGAATTCATATCCGTACCCCAGTGATCAGTAGTTGAACGAACTACTTAACCAATAGGCCACGAGATCGCTTGTCGAACATGCCATATCTGATTAAAAGTCCTCATTTCTTACTATCATATAATTTTGGTAAGGAGAATGATTTAAATAAGAACTATCAAATTTCTCATTGTTCTTATTTCCTTTGATGTTGTAGATGATCGCTTTGAACTTTCAAGACTCAATGTCGGCATATTATCCCAATGTAGTAGTTTGTAGTGAATTTCTCATGTTCGGCCAGTGCTTTGAAAATTGTTGTTAATCAGTATCTTTCTGACTTTGAACAATTCGTAGGAAAACCTCTTCCAGTCAGAATCATGTCTGTACGTCCAGTGTTAATAGCTATTTATTCCATATCAATTTTGTATACTTTGTTCGCGAAAGAATCGAAGTCCATACAGGAGTTACTGTCTTGTCGTTTTTCCAATGGATGGATAACAGGTAAGTCGCATTTTCGACTGTGATGTTGAGTGACTGAAGCTGATATTTAATTTGATCGATATATTTCACTTTTGGAAAGACAACAAAATTGAGTTGCAATTTTTATTTAATCAAACCTGACGCAGGACGGTTAGCAAATATGAGTGACGCAGATCCTGAAGAGGTACTAGATTGCTAATTGGAGTGAAATAACGAGACTTATTGTCCGGCAGCCGAAGGAAGTTGTAGAAAAATCGTGAAACGAATGTTAAAAAGCGAAACTGAAGGCCATTCACTGTTGGCGTTGAAAGACAGTGGAGGAGATATTGAAGTTTAAGAAAAATTCATAAAAGAAAGCCTGTTTATATAGTGGGAGTGCGGAGTAGGACGAGACTTCTCATAAATTGTTATTAGCGTAAGTAGATGTTCGTCACGTCACGTATAGTAAATGATTACAAACTGGGATGGTACAACTCCAGCAGAAATAACTAAAGCGCAGTTACTACATACACATCATTATATGTATATATTATTTTTTACCTTTTGAGATGTTAGTTCTCAATTCACCGTATCCCGAATATCCAAAATAATTTATACAATTTCTGACCAATTTGAAAGTATTTACGAAGGTCTCCGAAATGCATTCTAAGAAATTGTTTAGCCTCTTTGTGATACCATAATTATCAACTCATAGTGAAATTTTGATAATCAGATAGCTGAATAAGTGAATATACTGTACAGCATAGTATAATTTTGCTGTCCAAGTGCATGTTCAAATAATAGCTTTTCTGTGAAACGTATCAACTTTTGAATACTGAAAAGGAACTTTTCGATTAGTTATTTACTCTCGATCCTCAATTCCACTCCCATGCCTACTTGCAACAAATAAATTTAGATAATTCGTGTTTATATTTCTCAATAAATTTTGCTTAGTAGCATGTTAGTTTTTTCTTAGTATATCGCAGCGTTAACTACGAAACAACTCCATTCACTTGTGACCAATTATAGGCGTTTAGCTTTTCAATATTGACTAGCTTTGAAATACGCGGCATATGATGAATGGATATGTAGGAAATCCGAACTGGTTCTGTGCCGTTACTTAAATGGTGTGTGTGTGTGTGTGTGTGTGTGTGTTTCTAAGAGAATCTACACTTTCAGACATTTCTAATTGCTGCCATTTGCACATTGTCTGTCCCTTTTCCATCTCTTACAAACGTGGCGGTGTATGGCATTCTCTTCTCTTTTCCCTAACAGGTTCTAACAGCTGATACTGCAGCGTCTGAGGTGGATAGTTGGTTTGTCTGAAGAAATGTTTCAGCTTACTGTGTCTCTGTTGCTTATCGGAAGATCAGGCGTATTTCTTCTTTATAAGTTGAGAAAGAAGGTGAATGCGATGATGAATACCGGTCACGCTGCATTTCATCTAAAGCAATGAATGGCCAGAAATTTCCGTCACGTACTGTAGGTATAGTGGAAATACATAGATTAAAATAGAACAAACATAACTAAAGTGTATTTTTCTTCAAAACCCATCGTAATAGAAAACGCTTTTCGTTGTTACGATGTAAACTAAACACAGCTGTCAATTAAATTTGGTCAGCCTATAGCTACATATAGAAATATGAACTTATTTTATTTTTTTCTGAAGTTAAAAACAATACTTATAATCGATTGGCCTTCATGAAACCTGAACTTAAAATTGAAGGAAATCTACAATACTGAAGATAATGTAAAAATTTCAAAGACAAACTGAAAACCTGTATGTCGCATAACGTGCTAACGTAAATCATCTTTTGTAATTATGATATTAATTTCACTTATAACCAAATTACTTCACGGCGACAGATTATTATACATGAATAAAATTACTTTAATTTAACAATAGAACGTAAATCCTCTAGTGTGTTCGTTATTGTCAGATTAAAATTTCGAGGTGAACTTTCACTTTGAACTGAAGAAAAATCTTAGTAAAGTGGCTAAGTACTTTCAGGACGAAGTAAAGTTTTTTCCAGTAGAATTTCGTGTTTGGAACATTTTGTCAATAGAGTATACTGTGTATAGGTTCCTAAATATCATCTTTATTTGCAAAATTTTCCTTCGAGCCATCCTATGTTAAGTAACATTGTAAAATATTGAATTTAAATGGAACTCTGTGTATACTTAGACAGCTTGAGGACTTTTAATCGATAAACTGTGCAAACTAAAGTGTCGTCGATAAACACCATTTCACCTTTTTGTCATCTCCTCTGTTACCTTTTGAATACATATTAACTGATTATCTCTTTATTATCAAACGGATTATCAATAACCTTTGCTCAGACATTGCTACTCGTGCCATATTCAGACGTCTTTGGATTTCTTCCTTACAATCGCCCAGTCTTCCAAAAAGGTTGAAATTCTTCACTAGTATTTTTTTCATTTCCCACGACAAATACTTCTATTTGCTCTGTAGCAATCACCTTTGTTTTTTTATGTTGAGATACAGCCCTGCCTTTTTTCGCTTTATTTAACTTTCTTCAGGAATGTTTTCCGACTCCTGCATTTTCCGATTCTAGACCTGCTTCCCTCATGACATGTTCATTGTTTACTGTAGATTGAAGAGATATGGTGAGAGGGTACATCCATGTCTAACTCTTTTTCCTAGGCCAAATCCTTCCGTTTTTCCATATTCTATTCGAACTGTGGCTTCTTGGTTATCAAACAGTGCTTTTAGAAGTAAATCAGGTGATCTGGCACTTCCATGTTCCTCATTACATTACATAACTGTGAGTGGTTCACACAATCAAATGCTATACTTAACTATAGTAGATGAAGCAAAATAAAACGTGTTGTTGATGCTCTCTGGGTCTCTCCATCAGCCACAGAACATTTAGTTATAGTATAGGGCAAATCCAGTAATTGATACTGTATATAACCACTCATTTTATAATTCTGAATTACATATATTGTCATTTTGGAATGTTTTAAAGTTTACTTTTTGTACAAATATTAAATTCAGTGTTACTGTAAATGATTAATTATGAATGAAATGTACTTTACGACGAATGTTTTACTAGTATGATTAAATGCTACTAGAGAAGTGTTAATTTATATTTGCATTAATATTTTGTACAAAAATTAAAAATTGACCTTTGATAAGCTAAGAATAAAAGAACATATCCAATAAGAATATTTTGATATCCTACAAGGGTCTTCCACTATCCTATAAGATAGTTTCAATATCTTAAAAACTGCCTTCATTGTCCTGTAAGGTTCTTCCAATATCTTATAAAAATCTTACATAGGATCTTGCAGGGACTTATGCAACTATCTGGCAGGATGCCTAAAGGAAGTTTAAGATTGGTCGTCTAGGGTTGTTAAATTACTGTATGTACTCATTTGTACATTTTTCTGATCTCTGAGGTACCCAAATAATTATCCAGCCAAACTGTAGTACTTGTCATAAACTATTTCAACTTATGCAATCTATATGCGTTTTACTAACAAATATAATTGTACTGCATTTTGCTTACCTGGTCGATATAACCATTCATCATATTCATTTGTGTCAATAGCACTTCAAAATCGAATGAAAATATCTTCACTTTTGAGGGCCTTTTGGTCGACAGCGTACCTTTTGCCGTAGTTTATCGTGAAACTACGTTTTTATAATAACTATTCATTTGTCCTTCTGAAACGTTACCCTTCTCCTTTGACAGGCTACCGATATACATCTATTTTCGTCACTTTCATTTATGCTTTTCTATTCGCTTCAACGTAACCTTCGACTACACTGCTATTGTCCGTTGATGCATTCGTTTCAACTGTAGAAGTATTTTTACCACCATCAGAAAAATTGTTTCACCGGCACGCGGAAGCAGTGGCCAGTAGGTTACCACTCATACTCAGCAATTCTGAAAGATCAAGGTCAGCATATTTATACATACTACTTGCGATGTAGACTTGCCGTTGTGACCAATGTTTCGAAATAAACAACCGGTATATTCCCTTTACAGATATAAATAACTGAATATGTGTAACAGTAAATATCGCGAGGCGTGGAATAACCATAAAGTCATGTCCTCTGCTAATAGCTTCGTTCTTTTCATTTTATGAGTAATCATCACGAAGCTGTTTCCGTCACGATGAATGTCAATAATAATTAGGCACGCAATTTCAATATTGACATCGCACCGTATACACCAAATATTATTATTACGACCACCTTGATGAGCAAGTTTATGTTTTGTTTTCGTGGATTCAGTCAAATATTTGTTTACATGAATAAGAGTGAAATATATTTGAAGTGGCTTCTTTTGTGGTTGTCTTATTCATATAATCGTTCACCTAAGTGAAACACTGATTATTTAGTGTTTACCGTGGATTACAACTATCGAACAATCTGTTCTTTTGTTTAAGTTTCTCATACCGCTGAAATCATAGTTGGTATACAGGATAGCTTTTACAAAGTTGCAGCTCTTCTTTATAATTACAGGAAATCGTTTGAGAATAAATGGAGTTGATTGTCACTGTGCAAAATGTAAATTAGTGCTATGACAAAGACTGCAAGTTCAATGTTGCGTCCTCTCCTTTCCTTCCTCCTGACAAACCATCTTATAGAGATGCAAGGATATACTTTAATGCCTGCCTGCGTACCTTGATTGTGTTAATGATACCAACTTTAGACTCAAATAAATCCCAAATATGCATACGACAATTGATTTTCAACATATGCGGGACAAAACGTACATTCAGATAAACTGATAGTCCCTTTTATAGTGATGGAAGGGTGCTTCAATACCTGCCTTCTTGCTTTCATTATGTTCAATTAAAACCAATTCAAATTCCTGAGAAAATCGATTTTTATCATAAGCGTGACATACATACATACAGGCAGACAGAACCTTTCATAGAGATGCGAGGAGAGTTGATTAATTTAAATGTGAAAATCATCATGGAAACCTAGTATCATAATCTATACTTAATAGCTATTCCTATCTGCCCTTTTGTTATCTCAGTCAAGCTTGTATGTTGCTTTGCTACATGAGATTGGATAAAGTACTAAAGCGGACTTGAGGAACTACATTGCAGCACTCACATTCTCTTGATGAAATATTTATTCCACTCTCGTTGCATATTGTACTATTATCTTCAGTAATATTTGATGAAAGGCCGAATCCAAATAGTTTTAAAAAACTAATACCTTTTGAGATGATTAGTGTAAGATTTTGTCTAAGTTTTACTTGAATCAAGAATAACAGTTAACTGTAAAAATGATATACAAAACATTCAGTGATACATTTGGATTAATTATTAACATCACCTTGAAAATTATATTATCTAACTGACCGAATACCCATATTTCTGCAAAATCAATTACATTTGGTACACTCGTGTTTTGCTATTAAACGAACGAGCTAACTTTCATTTATACATACAGTTTGGTGAAACCTGGTTGGGGTTGTTTACCTTAAATTTGGCGACACGATAAACTGTTTTTTACTGTACTCAGATTATGCAGTCTGAAACTGCAAGAAATTTCGAGTGTTGTTGAAGCGTCTGTATTTCAAGTGGTATTTCATACAGATTTGCCATACATACTGTACTGTATATGTAACCGAAAAAGTTTATTGACTTTAATTTCAATTGTAAAATATGTACAATTTGTATTCATTCTAATAAAGTACTGTAGTGAAAAAAGACTGGAATATTTTTTGTAATTGACTGATTATATTGAATAAATCGAGCAGAGTTTAACCAGACAGTCTACGTTCTGACTAGCAAGCCTAAGAACATTCTATCACAAGCAAAGAGGTTCGAATATACATATACAGTACATCAATAATATTCCAACCTCTTTGATCACATGACATTTTTTTCTTGAGAATACTCTGTTTTTAGAGCTGGCCTGATTCTTTTGGCATCAACACAACCAAGGTATAGTTTTTGGGTGTAAAATCTGAACGAAATTGTCGCTTTCAACTCGTTCTCGGAGGTACACTCATTCACCTTACGCTTTTTAATAGTGCCCAACAGCTTTCTATGACATATCAGGGGACTCTTGGGTGGACATAGAATGAGTGTCTCTACGTAAAGCCTACCCGGAACAAACTCTATTGTGATATGATAAGACTAACACAATAAATGACTACCATTGAATTGGAATGATAAATATATCTTCATATATAGCGTTAAAAATTCCCCAAAACACGAACACAAGGGAATTACCGTTGTCATGTGAATTATTTTGCTGTTTTTGATGCTTCCTAGCATCACTATAAAAGGGTCTATATGTCAGCCTCTCTGGAGAAATGGAAGGAAACGACGAGGACGCATCATTGTACTTACTGGTTCGTGTTATAATAGTGTTATATATTTATGATATTATGGTCTCACTATTTTTTGTCGCTCATATTACTTTTATTGCATAATTTCACATAAATTTAATTTGATCAGATCAATCTAGCAATATATGTGCAATCGACATTTTCCTTTTTTTCTATGTATAAACTTTATCAATTGGAATGTCGATTGTTCAAACAGCTTGGTTAAATTAGTTACTGATACTGATACTGAAATACCGGTTTAAGTCACGTAGTGTTATTTTCCAGAATACCTCAACAACCGCGGGCCCATACTGATTGGTTGACGCTTGATTTCGAATCGACCAATAATGGCCAACGTTGCCGATTTGCAAAAACAATTAAAGGAGCGCGACGAGCGTATTCGTCTGCTGGAATTGCAGGTGGCCGACTTGGCTAGTCAGCTGGACAAGTATAGATCTATTTTTGACACTACACCGGTGGTCGCCGGTAGTGGAGGTGCGGCAGAGGGGCCGAAGAAACGAGGGCGTGGTCTGGGTATCTCCGCCGAACCTCAGGCGCACAAATGTCTGGCCGATTTCAAACAGATCAAGGTCCAGAAGTATGCCAAGGACAACAAGTAAGCACTGTTCTTATTCTCCGTTTCTTATTGCCGGAACAGGTGAGGCAAATATTGAAGTCTGGGCATACTCCTCCTTATCGTATTTTCATAAGTACTCAGTTGTATATATGTGTATATGACTAACTTCACCGATATTTTATTTTATTCCATAATTTGTGTTTTCATGGTGTTGACTGGTGGTTTATTTCTGGAAGCGAAAGTTCAGAGGTTCTGTTGTAAATTTTTTTTTCAAGATTTTCTACAAATATCCTTCCAAATTTGGGTGTCTTAAGTTGTAGGTTTACACTGAGACGGACTTTATGGGTTGTTTGTAGTTCGAAGTTGATAAATACTTACTTACCTTAAACAAAGTATGAAACAATGTAAAATCATATGTTCATTTTTAGCATATGTTTAGTTCAATTTGTTGAAATCGTGTGCCATATAAATACTGTAGGCTGTTCCTTTTTCTACACCCTTAACCTTAAGTTAAATAATATACTACGTAGTATGGTGTATATTTGCAGACAGAGGTGGCAACAATATACAAACAGGATTGAAAGTGAGGTGGCAAAGGTGCACGACATCGGCAGTGAATATATAAACTGGTGTGTATCCGCAGCGAAGTGGTCATTGATTAATATTTGGGGGGGGGGGGTGCTGTGATGACACTGGTGGGGACAAAGAAGCACCACGC
>JAUYWV010149223.1:0-10180 GCA_032274565.1 Nematoplana nigrocapitula
GAAATATAATTATCTTACGCTTTGTTTTGAAATTCGTTAAAGTTGGAAGAACTGAATTAATTTCAGGCAGTTTGCACACTGCCTGCTCGCTTATTTCAAATTGCCCAGGCATTTTGAACATTAGACGGATTTCACAGATTGCCGGTAACACATACAACATTCAGTAGTTAAAAATAGAATTTTACAACTTAAAACAATCTTCTTGATATTTTGTAGATTTTAGGTTTCAGAAATATCCATGGATATCCACGAAACATTGCATGGATATGGATGCGACTTCTTATATCCACGGCAACCCTGAAAATTCTCCACTGGACCAAGTTAAACTATATGAAAGTAAACGCAAGATCTCCAAATTTCGCTTAAAAAATGGTTGCGCGAGCTTCTAGTGTAGTGGTCCATGTCAACTCAACCCTAAAATGGGACACCCCGTCAATGAAATGGTACGGAAAGCGAGCAAACGTATGTTTACTATATTGTTATGCTAAAGAGATCGGGTGACAAAGATATATAACCAGAATTAACTGCGTCTTGATTAGACCAATCCTGGAATATGCGTGTCCTTCCTGGCACACTTCTCTGTCGAAGTCTCTCTACAGGAACAGATTGAAAGGGTGCAGAAGAGAGTCTTAAGGATCAGATTCGCTGATTTATCCTACCGAGAAGCGCTGACATTGGCAAAGCTCCCCAATCTAAATACCCGTCGTGGACATTTGTGTAAATCTGTTTTCGTGAAATAAAACCGGGCAACCATCTTTTCGAGACCCTGTCTGACTATCGGCATTGGCAGTCCTTTTTGTTAAGTGATATAACCCAAAGATTCCTGCACAGTTTGATTTTTTGTGGAATTATGCATGAATAGCAATGCACTTACTGTATCATCAGATCGTCTTCCAAGTATCTCGAATAAAACACCTTTATTTATTAACTATTTACTTTATTAACAGGCCCTGTGCCTGGTATTTTGTTCATATAGGAAGCTTTATAAGGAAGATAGATATGTCTCAATATTAGGAACAATAATGAACAGGACTAAAATCGCCTGTAATTGGCAAATCTTTCGAAGCGCCACTGTTCCTCATCAGAGGCAGAGTAAATAATTAAGGGTGTCCCATAAAACGTTCCACCGTTACATTATATGTATTTCACTTCCATTCTAAGTTTCTTATTCAAGCATAACTTACTATATTGAACTTTAGATTTGAGTCATTTCGACAAACTCTTGATCAGATTTCCATCTATTCTATATACAATGTAGTTTTTAAAAGTATTAAACAATAAAGTTACCAATATGTGTTTATACTATTATTACCGAAGAAACATTATCTAGATCAATATAATCTCGAAATTGTTAGAAAAACTATATTTTATTTCTAATAAATTATATTTAGTGAAGAGTTTAACTGAAATTGGCGATGAAATGTAAAATGTATTTTATTTATAAAATATCGATGTGTAAAGAGATTTATCCTATATCGATCAGTTACACTGCTTATTAAATTAATTATTAACTCATACTATCATGCATTCATAATTATAGGATATCGTTTAGGAACATTTGCCAGATCAACAGGAGAAATGCTAATCATCTCCGCTAGTCAATATAACTCGGAAAACAATTATCAAAACTGAAATATGATTAGCGATTAATAAAGAAGAAAACCAAAGTACAGTGCGGCTACCACAGTACGCTTTACAGTCATGTAATTATTTAGGTGGTATACTGAACGACTGAGTCATTGCAGTAATGATTAGAAAACACAAATTTAAACTACATCTCCATAGCAATATTGGAAATTATCTCCCCGCCGTGCAAGCTTTGACCAATCTTTCCCGAATGAAATCACATTATAATTTGACTTTCAGAGCAAATAATGGTAACATTTAAACTGTTTAAAAGAATTAAAATAAGGGAACATAATTACTGATTGATTGCTATATGGAAAAAGTGCTGCATACCACACAGTGTTGCTCTGCATTAGATAATGCGAAAACCAATAAAGTATTAGAAGGTTTGAATTTTTAAAGTTAATTGAAGTGTGAAGAGAGGCTAGCTGCAGCAAACGATGATGACTGAAGATTGACAACAACTTTTAACAAATCTGTTTGCACCTCCAGCACCATCAGGTACACTGACAGACCCCATGCTACAATACGTTGAAGATGCCACTGAGGAAAGAACGTTAGGAATTCACTCCAATGCTCTACGTGTTAAAAAATGAAAGTCATACAAGATAACTAAAAAGAATAATACAGTAAATTAATCTGACGATTATTCACAAACATCATCATCATATTTGTTCTCGGATGCACTACACTTGACATATATTTCCGCACACCCCGACTTCCCGATTGCCATTGGCACTGATTTTCCCGTCCATGTCTCCAATATCGGTCAGGCACGTTGGTCTTGAGCGGCCCTGACCTTGATGTCCCGGTGCGCGACCATGAACATTTATGTGAACAAGTTCCACTTTCTTCTAGTGTCCTGTCATGTGTCAAGACCATTTAAGTTTCCTTTCTCTCACGATGTCCATTATTGAGCGTTGTCGACCTGATTTTTATCTTCACTGCATCCAGTACAGAGATATTGGTTCGTCGGTATGTGTATTGTATGCCCAGAAGCATCCTGTAATACCCGTAGCAGTCACAAAGTTACAGGGAGCAGAATGTTTTTGCTTCTTCATAATGTTGATAATTTTCCAAATATGGCTGTTACTTTACCGAACCTGGCTTACCCTTCATCTGTCGATCTTCCTAACTCAGTTATCGTGCATCCCAGGTATTTGAAAGCAAAAGTGACAGCTTCTTCAATCTAATTGCCTCACTTGCCCTGCTACAAGTAGAATACTCTTCTGCGCACTGATTTCCATTCCAAAGCTTCATGCATTTTCACCGAGACTACTGTTTAGCGCTTTGTTATTTGACGTTGCCTGTAATCAAATTGATGTCATCTGCAAACCTGAAATTGTTAGTTTGGTTCCGACAAACCAATTGTTAATTTGGTTGCCATTAATCGTGACGGTTCCGACAAACCCACATTTCTGCTAAAAATACTCGCTACGCTGATTCTTTATTACTTCTAATTGGCTTTAAAGCAAAAGCAGATGAATTTGATTTTTCTAAAATTACACTAATTATTTATGTTTTTTCTCAAAGTTGAATTGTTCTAAATTGAAGTTGACTTTTTAAAAACATCATGACTTTTAAACTGATGTTAAAAGGTGTATAATTGAGATACTTATTTACTTAATGATTGATTTACAAACACTTATAATATTTGTTCCAAACATTAGCAATGCAAAATTACTTAGACAGATTGGACCTCTCAAAGTAAACATATCAACATTATTTAACAAAAGAACCAATATAATTTGTGAAACGATATATTTACACAAAACTGACTCGTCGTTGAATTTTGAATATTCGGTATATTATTTCGTGTCTGTCTGTCTGTGAGTGTTCTTCTCCTATATCTTGAGCTGGATATAGGCTGAGGGCCATGAGCAGCCCTCCATTCCCCTGGAGCACCACTTCTATCACTGTGGACGTATCCGGATTCACCGGGCGTGCTCTGCGGGTTAAGGTGAATATCTCTCAGCAGCAGGACGGATGTGGTTGTTTTTGGATTGACTTACACTGAAGCCAGTTTTACTTTTCATTGAAATGACAGATGCAATTTAACGTTAGATGCCTAGGACACTTTGCTTTAACATGAAACTCTAATTCTTTCCATCCTCCCTTTGCTACCGTTCGCAGATTCTAATTAAATATTTAATCAAATAAGGATAGCATGATACACGCAATTTCTTCTTTTTTTCATCCGCTACAACATTTCGGTTCATTCAGGGTAATTGGATGGAAAGTCAAATGACAGCATTACGCATTGAAGTAAAACGTTTCAAAGTATAAAATAGTTGTGAAATGTGTTTTACTTTAGTATGAAAAAGTTTTTCAAACTATTACTCGAACAGTGCGATATAATGCTTATATTTTAATTGGCAAACTTGAATCAAATGAATCAATTTAAAAGTCAATGACAGTGATAAGCTCAACTGGACAGCATCTGGAAAGCAAGAAAAATAAAGCCGGAGACAAAGATCAGGCTGATGATGGCAATGGTAAACAATATTCTACTCTATAGCTGTGAAAACGAAGCTTATTGACATCAGAGTGAGGAAGAGGATAGATACTTTCGAAATGAAGGAGCAGCAACCGTAGGTTTTTCGGTATCTCATGGAGTGAGAAAAAGAATGTCCTGAAAACAAAACGAAAGACTAACGGAATCAGTCAAGAAAATGAAATTGTCCATTTTTACATCAGCAGAGACGGAATGACAAAAGCTCTGATGCAAAAAGGCAAAGGAGGGCGCTACCAAGGCACACCAATCAAGCCAATGATCTATGACCTCAAAGTGGTGGCCAACGTGGACCCCCGACAGACGACGTTGAGAGCGAAGAATCGAACAAAAGTGCAACGTCGGATGATTAAAACTCCAAGAAAAGGTGGCAAATAGAAGCAGCAACAGGCAGACCGATGCGAATCTGAGAGGATGTTTTGTCACCCTGTAGCCTTGTAGAATGACATGAAAAGGGATGAGAGCCTAGTTGGATGACCTAAGGGATTGGAGTGGTGAAAACATGACACAACAAAACCATCGACAAAAATTTCTTTGATTAAAATTGCGTATTAACGCAATCAATTTCACGTCAATTTTATACATTCAAATAAAAATAATATGATTATCCAAACAAATTACACGTCTAATTTAAAATAAATAAATAAACATTCCTTAAGAATATTCTGCATCCCAATGTATCTCTGCATGGACCTCATCCAATGCCAATGCCAATTTCGGCATTTATCTTCCTTTATGACATTCAACACATTGATAACCAACCATTCAAGGATATTCAACAGGTACTGGATGATGAATTTGGCGGCTTCGAATTATTATGATTGTCGATTGCTGAATTAGGTTTCATTTGGATTCACTAAATCGAATTTGATTGCCGCGCTCACTGAGTTTTATTCTCATCTGTTGAATTTGTTTGAATATTTATGAATTTCTCTGACATATTTCTTCTGATATGAATGCTTAGAGAAGTGATTTTTGGTGTATTGGAGTGCCCGTTTTCTGATTAAGTGATCTAAATTGAAAGTCAATCCTCTTCTTCTTCTTCTTCCCAACGTGTTCACGCGCGTCGCGGATAAAGGCGAGCTACCCAACCGGAGTGTCGGTTCGCCCGATCTGCATTAGGAATTCGTAGACTTTGAGTTCATCGTCCACTCGGATATAAAGACGATTTACCACTTAGAAACTATTGTGTGATAGTACTTTTTCCTTTCTCTTTATGAAGCCTGTGATGAGTTCATTTCTCATTATTCCAGCTAACATTTATGTACATATACTGTAGGCCTACAAATAAATAAATAATTGCTGTCATCACCACGGTTCCATTATGATTTTTATTTCATCCTAAATGCTATAATATGCTGATGTTATACGAAGAACCAATACCAGAGTGAGAGAATCATATATTCATTTTTTGTCATTTTTCTCAAAATACTCTTGAAGCTGCTCTTTTTGTTTTATATTTTGTCACATAAATCGATGTCACCCAAACGCAGCTGCGATGATATTGATGATGTTGGCGTCATCGCACATTCGTCCTAGCATGCATGGATTAGGACCCTACATTGTTAATCTCAAATGTTTCTAAGGCGTCCCTAGCCAAGGGATGCGCGGTTGACTGCATTTTCTTTTGTTTTAAACAACCTCCTTAATGTCCTCAAGATAGGCATAGACGCTAATCGGAAGACCTGTAATTTGTGCATAGCATGAACTATATACTAACCCCCTATCACACACAAAACTGCAAAGAAACAATGAATCTTCCGTATGTAACACAGCATTATTCTTTCATTTAACCCCAGTAAAATATTAACTATACAAATTTCTGGACCTGTATGTAGGTTAAACGTGGTATCTGCTACTCCTTTCCTTCGTTGACAAATAACGCGTCAGCTTTAGAAGGCGCAAAGTCAAAATTTGCATACAAATCGATACAGTTCTTTGGAGTATTCCCAAACATCAGTTAGTGAATTAGGCATAAAATCCCATTTGATAAAAAATCGTGGTTTGTTAAACAGTAGGCCTAATTCATTTTAGAACCCGATTTCGTTTCATTTTTTCTTTTGATTAATTTTTAACTGCTATTTCTCTGTGTAGAAGCCATTAAGGAATAACCTATTTGATAAACAATGAATATTATTAATTATTCAAGCTAGAAAATCAAAAAAGTTGCTGGTAACGATAAAAGCTTCTATTTGTAGTTTGCAAAGAGGGAGAAATTCTTTAGAAACTAAAAATAGATTTTTGCAAAGTTATTTTTCTATTTTTTGCGATATGGTCGTATTTTACTATACAATAAGGCAGAGATTTATTGGCGAAAATTTACGCTCATATGTCTTGAAAAATTAGATGGTAAAATGGGAAAGCAAAATGCAAAAAGGAAATATATTCACTCTAAACAAAAATTGTATATACGTCGACGACCTACTTAGTTATCGGACTGCCAGACAAGGTTTCCACAAAGAGTAATTATAATTCAACTGCTATTTCGACGAAAAATTAAATAATAAAAATAAATGTGAAAATTACATAATTTTTATTTGTAAATGCGATGGTTGAATTCAAATAACGTGAATTATTCCTTCCTAGTTGTTCGGTCTCTACTTATGGAATAACGTGTTTTTTAAAAAACTTGGAATATTCTTGTTGAAAGCAAAACCTTTGCTCATTTAGATACACAAAACAATTTTGCTTCAGAAAATTTCATAGATGTACTCATTAATATGTATGATTGTGTCATAGACAATCAAATATAGAAGAAAAATGAATATTTTATTGGATCTCCAAAACGCTTTTGATAGTATTCCTAATAACAGATTAATTAAAAAGATTCTATGTTATGAAATAAGTGGTTCTTATAACAACATAATTGAAAGCAATCTAAAAAATAGTGAAGTATATACTATAGTATACAGTTAATGACACATTCTCCGATATTAAACCAATAGCAGAAGAAAGTGATTTATTTGCTGATGACACAAATCAATTTTGCATTGTAGATAACTATTCAATGCTAGAAAATAAAACTAACATATCCTTGAAAAATGCTCTGAACGGCTAAAATACAAATCCTTAACTCTAAATATTGAGAAAACACAGTACCCAAATTTTAGTAATAGTGAGAAAGAAAATACTAATTTAATCCTAAATGGCCAAGTACACCCCTAACTTTTAAGATTTAAACATTCACGTAAAAGTGTGTCATTTTTCTTTGATTTTAATAGACAGAATCTATCTATCACCACTATTGACATATCCCACAGGATCGCCCTAGCAACTATCCCACTAGATGTCTAGACGCTCGACTAGACAAGTGGGTGAAGCGAGAATTTAAATCTCACTTAGCCAATTAGTGTGCATGATATATGTACATAGAGCACGCATCTATTAAACAAGTAAGTTTTAAACATGAGTTCGTCAAGTGTGATCGCTTCTGGTTCACCCCTTGGGGTTAATGAATCAGATTTTTTTAGCAAACTGTACCATTTGTCTCCGATTTAATTTTACGAATTAATGAAGAGACAATTGTCGGGATTGCGAGGTTTCACTCTATTCAGTAACCCTGCTGGCGTTCTATAGCTCTTTCTTTTTATTATAATCCTCCTCTCTTCATATTCGGCGTGGCAAATTCTTGTAGAAACTTTTTCTCGATGTTCCTTGTTTAGCAAATAGACTAAATAGTGTAATGTCTGTATTACTGTATGCTACATATATACAGTATAAATCGCTGCATCCATTAATCACACTTTGGCGCCCATGTAAGCCGTTTATAAACGTCGCTTAATTGTCGGCAAAATACTGTTCTGATTTTGTTTCGAGGGTAACGACAACAACTGTGCAACATTTTTCATTCCGTGGCTCACTCAGTGTTCATCACATCACGCCATACACATATTCTTCATATACACTGAAAATACGTGCCCGACAATATTATTGCAATTCATTTCAGGTGAACATTAGTCTCTGCATAGGATAAATTAGTAATCCATTCTAAATTTTGGACAAATAGTCAAATACAGTAGTAATCACTAGAACAGCGGCAACAGCGATACACCTATAATAGCAAATAGAAGACTCCAGAACATGTAATGCGAAATCTTCATTGTAGTGTTGTGAACTTTGTATGTCATGTTGATTATAAATTACATCTCTACTTTATGTAATACGCGTTTTACATTCATATGTGCATAAATTTCTTCTATTACGATAAAAATAATAATGCCTTTCGAAAACAATATGAACTTTATATGGTTATCCAATATGCGTCAATTAACGTCTCCCGCTGTTAAGGCAAACCAAATGATTTATTTTCGGGTTCTACATCGTAAGCACAAAATTTATAGAAAAAAATAAAAATATTAGACTAAAATAATAAAAGTCATAAAATCTCATTGAGAAAGATCAAATGATAAAAAGAAACAGCTATTTCCTTATTGATTTGCGTCAATTGCCGCTTACCGCTGTTCTAAAGTCTTAATTCAATAGTACGGTAATTGATTTGGTATTACTGTACATTGAACATTTTCCTCGTTTGATCTTCTGAAGGTGTGTAATTGTTATAGTGATTAGTTAATTATAATATTGTTTCGATTGTCTATTTTACATTTCACACTGATGACGGTTATTGCATAACCGAAACATGTCATATAAATTTATAAAATCAGTGCCAGTATTCTTTTCAATTCACTGTTTATCTTTCATTTACAAAGCTGAGTATGAATATTTCCCACTAATAATTCTAAAAATATCAACGACCGATGTATGCAGCACACCGCCAGGCCATATCTAAGTCAATTATGACAGCCGTGATAAGGTGAATTCACAGGAGACTTCTATGCAAATTGGTTTCGTCAGTCCTTGAAGGAATGCAGTCGGTTTTGAAGAATAAACAGATGACATTATTTTACCTATTATCATCGATTTTCGCAAATGACTTGCGAGATGAACTTCTTCCGGTTATTAGCTTTATTTGCCAAATTATTTTTCATGTATGAAAGGAATAAATTACAAAATCGAACCCTTCTTTCAATTGGTCTTTCATTTCAGAGTTAATATGGCATAATTATGTATTCACTATGTCTTGCCGCTTTGCGTCATATAAAGATTGATTGATATAATGAATGTTTTGTGCTCCCACACACATGCGATAAGTGGATTTCAAATATCTGTTATATCCAATTTTACAAAGGCTTAAGGTAAAATCAAAACTGCGTGTAAAAGCTATTTCTAGTGTTTTCTAACATTTTATCATCATTATTAAGTACCGTAATCTATTAGAGGGTCGGCAACCATAAAACGCCAATTGTGCATGTTCTCAGGTTTCCTTTTTTGCAATCCTGATGCTTTTACTTCCACTGTATTTCTTAATATCATCTCCCCAAGCTTCTCTTTGCAGACCTCTGTCCCGTTTCACTTCCATCATGCATTCTAGAACCAAAGCAGGTACCTACTTAGAGGATCATCGCATAACGTGTCCTGAAAATTTTCTTTTTCTTTTGATCAGACTTTCAACTAAGTATTTCTTATTTCCCATAGTTTTCAAGACATCAACATTGGTCAACTTTTCAGTTCAGCTTACCTTCAAAGGTCTTCTGTAATACCACATTTCAAATGCGTGTAGTTTTTCTATGATCCTTTGCTAAATGTCCATGCTTCGCTAGAATAACTTACTACTAAAAAGATGTAAGTTTTTAGTAATCTTTTCTTCAAGTTTAAGTTGAAATTACTTCTCTAGAATTATTTAATTTAAAAAAGTCACTTTTTGCCTTTCCAATTATTATTATTATTTCTTCCTTGCATTTACCATCCTCTGTAATCCAGTTTCCAAGGTATTTACAGCATATTCAGTCACTTCTTCAAGTACTTTATCCTTTCCTTTTATGCTAAACTTTCTTCATTTGATATTTTGTTTTGGGATTTGATGCATTTTTTAAAATACCTTTTCGCTTATTCTTCAAAGTTATGTTGTATTATTATTATTTATTTATTTTACTAAAGATACAGATAGTGATTTACTAGAATAACTAATCAGCATAAAGTGTCTAA
>JAUYWV010149234.1:0-10180 GCA_032274565.1 Nematoplana nigrocapitula
TTTCCCATGTTACCCATTGGCGTAGCATTCTTTTGAGTCATCAAGCATGCAAATCCGTCAAGAGAGTTGGGAGAAAAGTACCGGTCAGACATACATACATAGCCACATACATACATACATACATTTATCTAATATTATAGATAGGATTAAAGGGCTTATATTTAAAAACACATAGAAAATAAGACGCGCCATTATCACAGACAGCACCATATCTTGGTCCTTCCGCCTCGAGAAAATGTTGGAAATGATTTTCCCACCTAGAACACCTGGCCAATCGAATCAAGGAGCACCGGACATATTCCAGTGCTATGCATTCGCATCTAACAGCTTGCGAGTAAAGAGGGACTGATAACCATTTCCCCTTAATTTGTGCCGCATGTGACAACTTAAATGAACTCTACATTAAGGAGGTACTGTATATAAGAAGTTACTCTCCATCGCTCAATAGTGCTCTTTGTAATAATATCGCGTCTTACTGTATTTTCTACATGTTTATGTAATTTATGTTTTTCGTTTTAAGTCTGTTACGCTGTTTCTGTTCTTGTTACTGTGACACTTGGTTTAGACCGGTCCTATTGGAAATATATGCTTGCCTTTTTGTATTAGTTTTCTCGGTGTGCCTACCTTATCTCAACGAATTTTTAACTCGTGTGATTCATGCGTATATGCGAATTGTTTTCATTCAATTAATCGATCAGTAGTCCCTCTTCTAGCCCTTAGTGATCGATTTCCAGGCAGCTATCCGCGTCAGCAGAAGAAATCCGAGTCGGACAAGAAGACCAAGGACGACGAGGGGGAGGATGAAAAGGAAGCGGTGAATCGAGCCGACTGTTCTACTACCAGCGGTGACGATGGACCCGAGATTGTGATCAATGAGTCCAACGGTGGCCTGCAGAATGGCACACTTGATCGCCAGTCACTCGAGGATAAGTTTGACAAGATCACTTTGGGTACGTACATCTAGGGCGCACGTAACACTTTTCTGTCTATCTGTAACACATTTGATGTGCTCGGTTTGCCTGCGGGACGATTAAAGCGGGAATTGCTGACGAAATTACTTCAATCATTTTAGTTTACGGGCAAGCGAAATCCAACGAGGTAATGCGGAGTACTGCTGTATAATTCTAGGCGTTAGCGCCCCAACCTCTCGGAGGAAACAGAAAAGAGACGGAAAGAGAGATTGTAAAAATATAAGAGAGAGAGAGAAACAGAAGAAGGTCGCAGGGAACGCAGTACTTTGCTTGGCGACCACACAAAAATTCTGCATACCATTTGTATATTATTTCTTCCCAGGAGCTGTAGATAAACGCCGTACACTTTCAGGTGGTTTTACACCAAATTTATAATCACAGTAAATCATTACACGGAGATGTTCACTACAGTAGTAGTACTTATACTACACATAACATTTTAAAATGTAAAGTTTGAAGCTATCCAATGAGATACGGGATGAGGTAAGCGTTGATCAGAGGAGAGTGGTCAGCGCGCAACTGCTCCAACGTGTGACAGGTGGGCAGGAGCGGTGGGTGGTGTCTAACTCTGCGGCTATATGCTGTGTATCATACATTGCAATAGAGGGAGATTTAGTCCATTGTGGTTGTGGTGGATGGTGCAGATCATGCGACGAAGAAGGATGGCGAACCGGATGGGAACCGGGGCATTCCGGACCACCAACAGCAACTTTGCCTGCCTTCAAGCTCCTCCTCGTCGAGTAGTCAGACCTCTTCGAACGGTTCCAGCCCGGCTCGACTGTCGCCGGAAGCCGCTGTTGGTGTGGCTGGTTCGAAGAAGACCGTTGCCAGCAGCATGGGTCGGGCTCTTCCCGGCTCCGGACAGGGTGCCCCGTTCTTCACCCGGCACGGTGTCCCGGCCCAGATTATGCGGGAGGCGAGCGAACGCCATCAGAAGGGCATGATGCACCCCTGGATCTATCAGATACTCGCCGAGGTGACACGCTTTACCTATCTAAATTTGTGCATCAAGTAAAAGGAGAACTGAACCGAATTTAAAAAATTGAATTTCAGAGTTTTTAGACTTAAAAACAAAGAATAACCAAATTGATTGATAAATTAAAGCAATAAATACGAAAGTAAATGAAACAGTTTGGTGCGTCCCAAATAGGACGTGCATTGATCACACATGCATGCACTCAAACTCAGATACCACATTTGATTTAAAAACCGGAGGTGTATCGTCCTTCAGTCTGAAGTAGGAGTCGACCTTTGAGGATAATGCAATCCGGACTGATTGGAATAAAAATTAAGCATAAGATTAGAGTGAGATGATATTCGATAAAAGGAAAAGGAAATGAAACCGTCAAAGTGAGTCGATAAAAGATCAAGGAAAGCAAGAGAATTATTCTTTTGTAGCTCATAAGTTAGCTATATATTAGTTTTGTGCGGTTAAGAAGACTATCAATGTGAAACACACTTTACCTAATCACACACCCTAACCGCTGATAAAGCGGATCCATATTCACCGTGTTATTATGACCGCTCCAATGTTGATAACCAAGTTGATCGATTACGACTTCTATGTGGCCGAACTACGACATCACATAAATCTCTTTTCACTCTCTTTCTTGGGACCTATGTCATCATTGAGCCTAACCTGTCCCATGTTTATCTCTGCCTCCATCTTCTGACTCACTGGTCCTGTTATGCCATAAGATGGCTTGTTTGTTATCCAAACAAAATGAGGGACGACACTTATCCACTGATGTGTCAGTATTCAGTGAAATACCGCTGGCATTGAATGCTCCAGGAGAGTGCGTCCATTTCGATACAGAGTAGCGGTGTCCTTCCCCCTACGCTGAGGGGCGTCGGAATGTCATTTCGGGGATTTCTATTGAGTGCACGGTCAGACACACAAAAAGTGAGGAAAGAAGAATGAATCTATCCGCTCTAACTACAAATTTTAACAATAGTATTATCGGATTGGATAGGAGTTGGGATGACTGAAGAGTTAGCGGTCGATTAGGAAGAATGGTTAGAAAAGGCCCAACTCACGAGGATGCTTTCACCCTCCTCTCTTCACTCAACCTGTACCACTCGCCTTCTATATAAAAGCACTAATTCCTCATAATCACGACTGAACATATGACGCATGTACGACAACGCTTGCTTGTTATCCGACGAGCCTGTCATGTCTGCGCTTAAATAAAATTAGCTATTATTGTAGCTATGTACTATATTGAGAACATCATCCCAAAATTTCTACTGACACTTTTTTATAGACGATTTATTTCAAATGTTTGCATTATGCATATTCGTGAGCCACAGCCGAAAGAAGTAGTTATGGTAATTGTTGTGTACATGGACGATGTGATTTGGCCAATATTCCTGCTTATCTAACAAAATGCTAAAATGCGATAGATTAAATGTTCGTAAAATGTGTTGTCGAACAGCCACATAAAGCTTTTGCATAGAGATTCTAATTGCGGCTGCATTAGGCATGTTTTACTCTTTTAGATGCTTGTATAGGTAATATGACATTGGATTAACTAATGCTTCGTTTGCATTAGATTTTTTGACCAAGGATTACTCTTTATGCTAATTAGATTAATCATTCTGAGGATTGCTGTAGCCTCTTCTCGGAAGTTGGAAAAAACTCATCCTCTCTCAGAAATCTACACCTCAGAGGCGTTACGTTTCGTGTTGTTGCAAAACCGCAGTGACATGATCTTCCTGCCTTTTGAGGAACTCCATGAACCATATCGTAGAATTACCTGGTGTAGCAAAATAAGCGATGAGGTGAAGCCGCGAACGAGGCAAAATAATAATAATAATCTCGTCTTTTGAGACGCCATTCTGTGTCCTAATGTGATATGATTGTGTCGATCTCAGGGTGAAGTCAAGATGAGCATTGGTCTGGAGAACGAGGCGGCGTTTGATCTGCCCCTCGCAGTGGATCTCTATCGGTCCATTCGCCAGCTAGTCTACGGTATCCTCTTCGACTGCCATCGCCACATTCAGCCTGTCACCCCGGAAGACAGCAGCAAGGAAGGCGCCGCTTCGACCGGAGCTGGTGCGGCGGGCGTAACCACTTCTACCACCCCGGCGACGACGACTGGCGCCACTGCCGCCGCCGCCAGCACCACCGGTAGCGCAGCGTCGCCAGCCGGGGAGACCGCCAGTCCCTCAGCGCCTGCGCCGCCGCCACCACCGCCGCCGGCTACAATATCGGGTGCGGATAAGACAGTTGTGATCACCGAATGGGTGGTGCGCAAGAGCGGACTCCAGAACGAAACGGTGAGTTCAGTGGTTGTAAATCCTTCTCACAAGTGTCCCGAAGTAGCCCAGACATGACTGCGTGATTACCGAACGCTATTTCTGCAAAATCAAAAGCTATTGCCTTCTGCCTATTCGCCGTCAGCGCATTGTGTTACTCGGAAAAAAACAATTAGACATCATGAGACATTTTTAGTTGGGCAGCAATTTGTGATCTTTTTCTTTCAACCGATAATCTAAATCTGGAAAATTGCTGCGGAAATATTTTTATTTTAGATATTTATTTGCATATTTTTACTGCTTGTTTATGTCCTCAATCTGTCAATTCTGATAAATTTTCCATGTTTATTTTCACATGATATTACACTACTCATAGCAGTCTAGCATGTAGCAATGCTGAATAATTCCAATTATGGCCGGATTCCCAAGTTTGATTTGAGCAATTAAAGCATCCTTGCATCTCTATAAAACAGTCTCGAGTCTGTCGGGAGGAAGGCCAGGAGCAGACAAGGACGCATCATTGGACTTACCGGTCCTTGTTTTTGTTACTTGCGTGATTCCAATGCAATGGGTCAAAACTCTGACTCAGATGGATGAAAATGTTTGCCAAAGATAGCTTGCTCAACCTATGAGGCGATCAATACAAGTCAATGTGATATTTGAAATGTATGCGAATAACGAAGGAAAATAAATTCACATTTAATATATCCACTTTCCTTGCGTTTCACGGTCCTGTTTATTAGATTTTGATTATAATAAAATCTTCAGGCCGGTACTGGCATCAGTAGAATCTGGTGCCCTATATAACTTCGATGGCGTAGCACCTCGTGCTTTATTTACTATTTATGTGTTGTTTTTTTGTGTGCGGTCGCGCGAGCATACTAATTCGAGCGTGGTATAGAACATACAGGATGGGTCAAAAGTATCTACGGTTTATATTCATACAACATTTTTTAAGAAATAACTACAATTTGATTTCATCAATTATTATAACGATTGAGGATCTGGGCAGCAATATCTGAAAAATATTTAATTGGGCCATATTTTTTAAGGTCGTATGAACATCAAGCAATATCTCAGACTGTTATAGAGGATCAGTTTATTCCTGAACTCGAGAGACTATAGGACCAGTCTGATGACCAGCTATAGTAGCCCCAGATCTCACCTCGTGTGACAATTATTCTCTTTGGGGCATCGTGAAGGGAAGAGTTTACAAATAGATAACCTGTCACAAATACTGAAATGATGTCACTGAAATCCTGTTTGCGTAAACTTATCGATTCAATGCACGTAATGGACAGATTCTTATGCTTGTCATCGTGCAGAGTAGAGCGCGATGCATTCTTGATACGCTTTAGGGCCTAAAATGTCAGCTCACCAGTCTGAAATACATAGATCCGTAAAGAAATGCGAACATTAGCAAAAAACATCTCTCGGAGACCATGTTGATCCGGAATACGGTGGCAAAATAGTTGACAGCTGTTTGTCCATCCGTCTCCAGGTGAAAGCGAGTGGACTGGAGTGGCAGACCCCGGTCCCCGCCTGCGAACAGCTGTGGTACGGGCAGTCGATGGAGGACAAGAATCGCCGGATGCGCGCCTTCCTCACCGCGATGGGCAACGATTCGGCCACTCTACTCCTGGACACCTCCCAGGTGGCTCCCCATCAGTTGGTCCTCTGCTGCGCGCTCCGCTACCTGCTGATGCACCGCGTCCTGGCCGCCTTTGAACTCACAGCCTTCCTCGCCCAGGCGGTCCACCCCATGCTGCACAACGTCGATTCGGTGATGAATATGGAGGTGAGTTGTTCCGCTCATCACCGGTGCCATTCTACCTCCTCACGCGGTTCTCGCCTTTCCCGTCCTTGTATCCTCTATCTCTATTCATTCATGCTTCTTCTCGGTGAAACGCCTATATAATAAGTTCATTAGTAGTCTTACTTGGTACCGTGTCGATCATCCTCAAGCCACATGGAAAATTCGAGGAATTTATATGCTGAG
This sequence comes from Nematoplana nigrocapitula, assembly GCA_032274565.1. NCBI lineage: Eukaryota > Metazoa > Platyhelminthes > Proseriata > Nematoplanidae > Nematoplana > Nematoplana nigrocapitula. Next base: position 6,229 of record JAUYWV010149234.1, read on the forward strand.
AAAAAATCGGAAAATTCTGATAAATTTCTTTGAAAATGAAAAAACCCACAACATTCTTTCTTCATATTTTAAAATGTTTGCCGAAACTGCGTAGTCAGACTGCTGATATTGATTAATCTCCCCGGGAAGAGGATGTAGCAGTTTTTACATTGACATAGTCATCTAAATGTCAAATACCTTTGAAAATAAGTAGTTGTCCGATCCGGAATTTAAGGACTGGATTGATAGCCACTCATCAAGTCATTCAGTAAAAAATGTTGTGTAAATAAACTTATAAATCAAAGGTGACTTCTAAGAAAAAGAGCTGGATACTTCGAATGCTTCCATCAAAACAAAAGAGGGGCAGCACTGAACATTGTATAATATTCCATTGTTTTCATATCGTAATGGTGTATGATACAATTTTGTCGAATATTAGTTTTTAACATTAATATATTACCAAAATACAGTGTAGTCTAAAAACAGGGGCGCCCCCAGCCTTTTTAAAATGTACGCAGTAGATAAAAGGGCACTTCGTTATTTTACCTTATTTAAAATTTAAAAGTTTACTTTATTTTTAACTTTAGAATATAATTTATATAATATACGTATACTATACAACTCAGGCATGTGATTTCTCCGACTTTTCCGACTTTTTGATGAGATTTTGGGTTGTTTTTAGATCAGTAAAAATATCGAATAAAAATGTAAAGGGGGTGGGGGGGTAGTTGAATAATTCTAAAAATTTTGCATTAGTTTATAGGCTACGCTGACCGCGTAGCCATAACAATGTTGAGATATTTTGCTTCTTAAATATCTTCCGACTTTTTTTTCGACTGCCAATCACATGCCTGTTAAAGGGTAATATTCTTAATTTGTTTTTCCCGTAGATATTTTTAATTTTTGACTGGTATGATTGTCGAAACATACTGCAGAAGACCAGAACAAGCGATGAACATGCGTTGTACTGAACTCACTTCAGTCTCGCCTTCTCCTTCGTTCACTCACCCAAGTCTCAATCTCTGCATCCCGCTAGATCGAAGCGACCGCTGAACGACTCGGCCTGAAAACCGGTGTTCGCAAGTCTCTCTTCAGCGCCCTGGTCACAGCCCAGTCGCCAGAGGAGGCGGTGCACCAGATGACCTCGGTGGTTCGAGGTGGCCACTCGGACGGGAAGACGACGGATCGGGAGGCTGTACTGGTGGCGGTGAGATGCCTCATCTCCGAGCGCACCTTCAACCCCTTCTATGTGCGCGTGCTGGGACAGCTGACCAAGACACACCGCAAATACAGGGTGAGCAGTGCAGTTGTAGCTAACCTGGGACATGGGAAAATCAGTTTTACTCCCTATGCCTTCCTTCCTCCTCGCCAGATGATGATCAAGTGCGGACTGTGGGACGCGATGGCGAAGGCAAAAAATCACCCCGGCCAGATGACCAGTTGTGGACGGACTTTCGGTCAGCTGATTCGCGACTACGAACTTCCGGCCAATGTTATCAAGGTGGGGTAGTAGGGAAAATGGGGTTAGGATCTACAAGTTACTCATGGAGAAGCGGAACTTGTCCATAGTTCTTGCCGAGAATCCATCCATGTACAGTATTCATAACCCGAGCATCAGCAGACGTAGCATCGTGCATAGCCTAGCAAACTTATGTTCGTTTGCCTGAGTTGGCTAATAAAGTAGATTTCGAACAAATGATCTAGGATGTCTTTAAGTTTAAAATGGTGATCTGCATGTAAACAATTGATAAATAATTAATTAAATCATACGTATATTGTGTTTGCATACTTAGTTTTGCTTAAATAAAATAACGATGACGTGGCAGCTCCTGATTGTCTGACCTACTTGTGAGGTCATTTGGGAATTCTATGTTTCCAATTTTAGGTGAGACAAAGTTGCATAAAGTCCTCACAAATTCAGACATTCTAAAATTAATCCGATCAATCTCAATGTGTTATAAATGAAAAAATGGCTCTTGTCAGTGCTACGTAAAGTCTTTGGCACTTTGTTTTTTGTTAGTGCTCATCAGGTAGACTCAGTTTCGAAATACTTCGTAGAATTCGTTTGGTGTTGTGAACTGTCTGATTGTTTATTAAATAATTTCATAGAATATCCTCATTTTGTATATCATCCATGGCGAGGTTAATCTGGGTATTTCCAGAAGCACGACTTTACCGATACGGGCGAAGCTGGGGTGGCTTTTGTCAAGGGCTTGTTGGAAGAACTGGCCAAAGGGAACGCGTTGGATATGGGCCAGACTCTGCGCTCTCTGGCCCCGCATCCCCAGCTGGTGCGACGTTTGAAGAGATTCATCAGCGCCCATTTTCCAGAGGAGTCTGGGACTGGTCAGTCGAGGGTGCACTCTGTGATTGGCCGAGCGTTGAGCGGAATGGGCGAGGAAACATTGATGTGATATGATGCAAGCCCTTGTATCTCTTGTACATTATCCACCACTGATTTTCTATTTTATTAATAATACAAAAGATATGTATATTGACGAGACTAAGTTGTTTTTGCATTTTGGTCTCTTCGTTTGGGGCAAGTTCCTCAAACATGAAACCAGCAGTTGCTTGGAACTTATGCTTCTCCGCGCAACCCTCTACTCAGAAATTTATTTTAAATGGCCAACGATTTCAAGGTCAGTCGACTTAATTTGCATGGGACAGTTTAAACATTTTTCGTAAAACTGACCGCAAGTTTCCGCATAGTTTGTCAGGGGAAACAGTACTATCACATTCAAATGCGGTGTGCCGAAATGAGCGCTAAAATGAGTAATTTGGTCAGAAAATGCGAACATTTGGGGATAGGAACATCGATGTTCAATTGAATCGCTTGTTGAGAAAAATGGAAGCAGAAAAAAAGTATAAAGAACTCGTCAAGAATCTCTTAAAGAGAAAAGTAGAAGCCTCCGGTTTCTAGTTCTTAAGAAGTGTGTATACATTATTTCAGTGACATGTTTCGGTAATGAAATAGGCAGTTGTTCAGTAGCTTCTAAAATTCGATGTTACAATCTATTTATCAATCTCAAAGGGAAGCCACAATATATCGATCTGATTTATTCTATATTATATTAAGCAAGCTACGTGATTCCTGGGTAGGTCGCGTACCCTTAGAACACGTCTTATTGGTCAATTTGCTGACAGAGATGGCTTACTCACACATGCTGGCTAGCTGATCTATTGATTTTATCTCTCACTTTGCAAGCAAGATTACGCAAACAAGCGGGTGGACACTGCCGGAGCCCGCTGTTGAGCGTACGCCAGAAACACGCTTAACACCAACTGATACTCAACTTCAGCGCGTTGTGATTTATTCATTACAACACTTGCATGAATATGAAATAGAAATAGAATCATGAACGCAGTTATCCGCGTGTTAAATGAATTGCACTTTGGTTTACATTCAATCATCTTTTATTTTTTTAAACTAACGTAATATCTATCCATCTGCTGTCGTTCGCATATGACATTGATCTAACATTTTCACCCCTGGTTTTGCGTGCTGCTGCGTGTAGAATAATAGACGGACAAGAAGAAACTAGGTCTAGTCAAATATATACACTGTATTTGTCAATTTTGTAGACGGCGAAGTGAAGTTGAACCGGTTTAGAAGGTCGAACTGATTTGAAGGAACTCAATCAGGGCTATTTATTGATCTACTAGAGACCCATTGCAGCTCCGCTTGCCCAAAAAACATTATTGAGCAATTACTTTTTGCTGAGGTCTGCTCTGTCCCCCCCCCCCCAATGTCTAAAAAAATTCAAAGATACCCTATTCAGCCCGATTAATTCATTAGAACAATACTATATTCACTAAATTTCTAAACTTATTCGCCGGAGAAAATTGATTGAACTAAATAGCCCTAAAAATTATAAACTTGACTGTGATTCGAGGAGAGTAGTATAGTATAGCTCGGCTCTGCCTCTTCCTGTCTGAACACGTTTCGTGATGACTCACCCATCACGTGAGTATA
>JAUYWV010149245.1:0-10178 GCA_032274565.1 Nematoplana nigrocapitula
AAGAAGTTAACGGTGATTTGGAAAACTGGTTCGCTTCAAAACCTGTTGAATTCTTTGCAAACGGCATAAAACAACTTTCAGAACGTTGGCGAAGATGTGTGGACCATAAGGGAGAAGACTATTTTCAACATTTTAGAAACACTGACGAATGATGTTTTGTTTATATTTCTCAATTTACCTGTTGTCTTTATTGGTTAAATAAATATTTTTTGTATCGGACATAACTTTCGTACCAATCCAATATCTGCTTATACGAATTTGAGGTCTTAAGACAAGATTGAGAGCATAGGGAATTTCCGCGGAGAGACAATTAATTTGCTTACTATAATAAATAGTTTAAATGGCAGTAATTTTATTCACTGTAAAACATATCATATTTATGTGTGCAGGGGACACCACTGGAGAGCATTCCGCTTATACGGTATATGAAGGTCATGAGGTGATGTTCCACGTCTCCACTTTGCTCCCGTACTCGTTAGACAACAAGCAACAGGTATATGTATTATTTAATTATTTTATTTATTAACTGCTTGACTGAATATGTTTATATACGTCCTCTTATCTCTACATATATAAAACTGTGTGTCCGTCCGTTACATTTATAATCAAATTCGATCGATTAATTTTATGAATTTTACATTTAAAAAAAACTTGTTATGAACACAATTAAAGCAAGTATGTGTTGCTCGAATATGTTGTAATTTAGTTTTATCGGCAATTGAACTTGGTTTATGTCTAAACTTGTTAACAGCATAATACTGTAAAGGTAAGCAGACAGGTATTAGAGTATCATCGCACCTCTATATGAAGATATTTTGTCAGTCTGTCGGGAGAAAGAAAGTTAGAGAATGCGGACGCATTATTGGACTTACTGGACCCATGTTATCTAATATGTGACCATATTGTTGGATTCAGTTGATTTGGTACTGTTTCGTTCAGTGCTTGTAACAGATCTAATCCCGAAGGTTTCTTGCAACGAATGGCATACTGTACTTTCTTCCCAAATGTGCACCGTTCTAAATGTACGTACAACATTGTACGCTTTTAGTATTTCAAGCACTAGACTTTAACACGTATAGTTTGAGTCAAACTAAGTAACTTAAAAAGAAAATATAATGTAGGAATTTATTTATATGCAATTATATTTATAAATAAATGCTCTACAATTAGAGTGGTAAAATAGAATATTAACGAAGGATATTTGATGTAACTGACATTTATATTCATAATATTATCCAGACGCGATGGCAAATGATCACATGCTCTGCCTAGCTTATTTGTCCCATTTTAGCCACACAGACAGTATAGTCATAACTGAATCGTCTTATTTTCTTACTCATCAACACTCCATACATAGTAGTGTAAAGGCTTGCACTCTAAGAAGCTATGTAAAACATAAGTTTGATGATCAATTGCTAGAGAGTCTTGTTGAAAAATGTACTGCCGTCCATTGACCACAGGACTTTACAACAGCCTCTAGAAGACACTCATGTGGAGAATGCATCAACTCTGAGTCGAGGATTCTTCTGGAATATGTGGCGACATAGCGTGCACTTTATTACTGTTAATTCACAGATTCAGCATAGCATTGATGCTCAGAATTTGGTCTATTGTCTTTCTAAACTCGTCAAAGTTGCGGCGGGTAAACCAGCATTTTCAGCAATTGAATAAAATATCCATGTTTGCCACACACTTGGGATTTCGGGAATATGCTTGAATTTGAGAATTCTACGGAAATCATTACACAAGCTTATATGTGTTTGTGTGTAACATTGAATGAAATCGAAGGAACTTGCAAAGGATTTCGAGATGATTTAAAAAGAAAGAAAAAACTAACTAAGGAGGTTTTTTCAAACGAAAACAAAATGATCACAAGATTTATCAGCAAAGTTAGAACGTTTTGGTGCCAAACCATTAGTCTGTCTGAGGAAGCTAGTCTCACTGTGCTAATTACGTTCTTATGGCGAGAGCAAGAGTTTTGAAAGGAGAATTTGTTAAGATCACGTTATTCGTTAAAAGTTTGAAAATATAAAAATAAAAGTGGTAGTTCCAAATAGAAACATAATTAACATTTATCTAACATTCCAATAATATGACCATTTAATAAAGTTGTTTTAAGTTATGTCTACTAGTTTTTACTTTGTATTCATGATTTAATAGAATGATGGAAATGTGGTGGTATTTATTATTGAAGTTATTTTCCTGGAATTAAAGACTGTTAAACTTTGCCTATTCGACCAAGGAATTTGTTAAATAAAATCGAGAATTGTGTTGTGAAAAATGTGAAAACCTTTATGCTGTATAGAGCTATGGAAATTGCGCTTCTTAAAGAACCTAGCTTACAGTTTTAGCTAACCGAAAAAAAGATTAAACGGAAAGTTGTTTCTAATTAGTGAAGCAAAACAATACAGGCAAAATAATGAATATTACGCAGGCAAAATCAATAAGATCTTTTGATAATTCTCTGTTCATTGTAGGGCGCATAGATTACGTAGCTATGTTTTTAATTTCGGAATATACTATTAGAGGGTTTTATGAAAAGTCATGTGCGTAAACGTATTCCATATACTTCCATATACTTTCTGATTTTGTGCTAATTATCAAACCTACATGTAGATTGACTGTTGTTTGGATGTTAATTTACCTTCTTAAGTGTTTCTTGCAATTAAAATAATTGATACCATTTTGTCATGTCTTACGTTAACTCGTGAAATTGGTTAGTTCAAGCTATGATTTGTCAATGATGCAATTAACAATTAATTTGAGTAAAAACGTATATAGCATTCCAGTGGGAAAATTTTTTTTTTAATTAGATAAATTGTTGTGTTGATTTTTTTTATAAGTTGTGTATTTATTTGCTTGATGGGAGTCATTATCTTTTATCACTGTGATAGTTCACTGTTTGACGAAAATTGAATAGATTATTTAAACTGAAAGAACGGTTAAAAACGAAAAGGCACAATAAATTTAACAAAAAATGTTGTGTGAACAGGAATTTCAAATGACACAATGATATAGAAAATTTAAATATAAAAGAGACGAGACACGTGCAAAGTTTATGATTGGAAGAAGGAGATATAATAAAACATTGAATCAACATACAGACAAAATTGAGAATCGTTAAAATAACAGACAGCGAGCAAATTTTTTTTTACCTCATCATTTTTTTTATTTTGTGCCTATTCTCCTTTCACATCTTTTGACCAACTTCTAGTCATATCTATCTGCTAACCTATTTTTAGTTTTTTAACATTTGATCGCTTTCTGTTATTCTATCGGTTTTCAATTTTCTTGTTATTACTGCTTTGAATACAAATTCTTATCATATCCGTCGTCTTCTAATCAAAAACTTTGCACGTGTCTCTTTTATATTTACACTTTCTATTAATGTTGTAATTTTAAATTCCTTGTTTACTCATAATTATAGTCTAGGGTAGGTAGTCCAGATGAACATCTTCTGCATCTTCTGCAAGTAAATATGTTCTTGTTAAATAGATTATGGGGTGTTTCATTTTCATATGTTTCAACTGAACAACAATTTTCTCTTTTATTGAAAAGAAAACGGAGCCAATCAGTGTGTTTTACTAGTAGCAGCAGTTTTCTTGTTTTTCTATTGTGTAGAATTTTATTCGAAAACATCTCCAGCAATCAGTGTTGACCTAGTTGTCTTTTTTGACAGTTTGATGTTTGAATAGCGGGAGCCTATTGTTCCTGATCAAGTTAATTTTGACGGGTGACAGACATCATTCGTGAAAATTTCTCCCACTTTCATTAATTTAACTATAAATATGATTTTTTCTCAAAGTTTACACAATAATTAATGGCAATTTCTAAATTTTTTAAATAATTTTTAAGAAAATGACAAAAGAATTTATATTGTATATGCATTCTTATCGCAAGTTTATTATGACGACGGCTTTGTGGGAATATTTATTGTATATGATTTGTTTATATAGCGTTTTTTAAAGAAAAACAAATATAGTTCATTTGGATAAATCAATGAATTGTTTCGACTGAGAGTGACGAATAAAATTAAAACGTTTGCTTTTATCGGAGAAATTCTGGCCGGCGTCTCCCCAGAGAATGGTCGCTGTACAATTAGACCCATGAAGATTGCAGAGGGAGAGCCGGGAGGAAAGGAACGTGGAACTGGGCAGTTTTTTTCTACGGAATGACCTCTCCCTCCAAATGTCTTTTTGTTTGCAAAGTTTTTCTCCTTCAAGCTTGCGAGATTTGGTCTGTCAAGACGGCGGAAATTATTCTTTCAAGATGCTTTCCGTAACTATAGCAACTCATTCAACTGGCTGTTTTTATCACTTCTATAGAATTGACTGTCATTGTGAAGGGAGTATAGAGCCTAACTGCGCAAAATCACTTCCAAATTACATTTTTGATATATAGTAATAAGCGAGCAAAAAATAAAACATTTGAACCTTTTATAAAACTAATGTTTTTGGAGCAAAACATCTTTTGTTATAAGGTAATTGGCAATAATTAAAATGAAATGCAGAAATGTCTGCAAATACATCATCCTTCAATCTCTATAAATATGTTACACCAGCTTCCCAATCTGAAAATCGTTTCCAGGCACTGCTTTGACTTAGTGCATAAATGACAATAGCTGAAATATACATTTGAATCATTAGGTAACATTAAATAATGTGCTGTTATCATGATACTGACATGCACTATTTTTTGTGCCGAGTTTGTTCAAGCACAGTAGGTATATATTGTTTTATCATTTTCATATTTACAGATAAATCACACATTAGTCAAATTATTTTTAAGTACATATTGTAAAACGCTTCAAATTCACAAAATCAACCGTTGCTTATTTCATATTTTGTGGCTAGTATTGTGTTTAACAACTAATTTATGAAAGTTTAAATAATGATAATTTATTGTAATAAATACAAAATGTTGACTAGATTGTGTTTTTATATATATATATTGAAATATAAATTACAATATACCAATTAATATTTGCTCAAGTATAATTTTCAGATATCTCTTCATATTCTCAGGTTTTTCCATTTTTCAAGATTATTTGATGTTTGATGTTTGCATCAGATTAGCTTCTTTTATTACTTTGTTGTCTTGTATTTGTAAAACAGAGTATTAGTTACTAGATTAAGATATTTCTTGGATTTCTATAATGCGTTCTTTGACCAAGATTTATGTCCTGAAGACTATAACTTGTCACTTGGATAAATTAAATGACCTTTCTGACTTATTACAGAAAGCCATAATTTAGCCGTTTCATGGACGTTTTATGTCTCATTTTTACATTCTTTGTGCAATTGATCAGTGTGATATAGGATTGACTTTTTCAAGATTATTTTCCAGTCGGCGTTAATATTCTAGATAACTATATCTCTCATACAAATCAATTGTTGCATATAGCATTTACAGAAATTTTGAGAAGTTACTTTTTTTTCTCGTCGGGAAGCGATAAGTAATTTCAATAAATATAGAGACTCAGCAAGTAGTATTTAAAAACTGTAACAATTACAGAGCCAGTTATCCCATACAAATGATTGTTTTTGTATACATCATATCCGATAAAATGGTTTATTATGTCATTTATCTATTTAAGTTTCCAACACAGTATTGACTTATAACTTTCTTATTACCTACCGCGCTATACATACATCAATATAGACTTCGGTGATTATCTGGCAATGTTCTTCCTATCATCATTCATGAAAAGGGAGCCTTGTGGTCCTATATCTGTTGTAAGATGTGTGTTATGTTACTCGCAGTGATGAACCACTGATAATTCAATAAAAGTCAGGCCGTGGAACCAGCTAATTACATTTTAGTAGAATTTCCTCAGTAAGGGTGTTTTTGTTTGGGCATGTGTAGTGAATCCGTGCTTCTTTATCACGCAATTCCGCTTTATATTTCCCGTGTGTTTATTAATGCAAAATAAAAAAACAAAATTTTACTTTTTCTATTCTTATGACGTATGTCTACAAAATGTAGTCAACAAACCATTATTCTGTAAAAGCATAAAACGTCTACATGTTTCTATCACGACACATACAGTATATACAGTATATCCAAAAAATTAAAAAATTAATAGTTCGTAAACTTATTTTTTAGTTTAATTATTTACTGTAAAACATTTTTTTCGGTTTTCGTTATCAGAATTGCACTGGATATACTGGAACTTGAAATTAAATTAAATTTCTGTAAAAACCAAAAAATATTTTATGTCAGATTGATTAATATTGAAATACAAAATACTGATCTTGAGTAATGAGGCATATATTTTAGCCTACATCGTTTTGTAATTTATTCAACCGTTGTGCATGAAAAACAATGACCTTATCAAGTTTTACTCCTTTTATTTTCTTCACGTGTAGATTGAAAGAAAACGACATCTGGGCAATGACATCGTGAACATAGTTTTTGTTGACGACGTGGATGAGGAGAAGATGTATTCTTGGAGGCCGTCCATGATGAAAACGCACTTTACTCGTATCCTTTTTAGATGTTTAAATCCATAGATAATAGTATATGATGACAGTTTTTTTTATTACTTTTTAAATTATTCACACAAATTGCCTTACAGTTCTTCATAAATGTCTATCATACCAGTACCTCTTATAGAAGCTTAGAACAATGTAACATTGTTCTTGTATTTACTTACCATATATCGATTAAGCTTCGTTTAGTTTAGCCTGATGCGGAGAGCTGCTGTGCATAAATAACATCTCTATACTCTAGAAGTTTATCTTCTAACTAGTTGATCAGAAACATTTAAAGTGCCTATTTGTTTGTAAGATTATATTACTAACTGGTTTACAAACAATTCTGTAATCAAATTAAACTTAAAAAGCCCCGAATATAAAATATAATCAATATTTTTTTATAGTTGCCTCACTTGTATACTGCAAGAGTAAATTCATTCGTGAGGATTTTGGTGCTTTATTTGTACTTTCAAAAAGAAAATTAATATAATGCGCTTTTTTCTCACTATTCAGAGATCCATGTATTGTATACGATTGCTTTTTTGTGATGTTAATAACGGCCTATATTTTTTCTAAATTAGATTTGAAATATGTGGGATTTTGTTCACCTTAACACCCCTTTGTAACTTTAATAGACATATTCGCAGTGGTTACCTTCAATGAGATTAAGCAGGCCTACAGGTAAACTTGGTTGTAAATGCTATATACTGTATATAATCTTCACAATATTTATCTATTTTTGCTTCCTCTGGCCATCTTGGTCTCTGCAATATGCTAAAAGTGATTGATTATTAATTAGAAATGAGATATATTAATAAAATAAATAAATAAAATTTGAAAAGTTCAATATATTATTTTAGCTAGTGCTTCACTTGTTATAATTTTAAACATTGATGGTTGGTTAATACGTACGTAATTAACGAATGGTTTTAAACTTTTGTTGCTCCTTCTACATTTTTGTCATGAGATTGTATATTAGTGCATCTTTTTTATTTCGAAACTTTTCATTGGACCAATATGAATGAAGTCTTATACATTTAAGTCGGTTGAAAAACATTAGAAAGAAACATTTGTTCTTGTTGTAGATTGAATGTATTCGCCGAAGAGTCTGTACCACTTTTTGGACCACCGTTGCCAAGTCCACCAGAATTTACAAATTTTTCCGAATTTCGAGACTTTCTGCTTGTCAAATGTAAGGCTAATCTATAAATGTTGTACTGTAATAAATGTTAGAAGTACATCTATTTAGTGCATTAGGGCTGCAAAAGTAGGTACATACAATGATGAAAAACAGAACGTGCGCACTAAACGCATTTTATTGGTTATACAATTGTGTATATCAATATTAAACATATTAATCCCCAAAAGTCTGCAAACTGTTTTCCCCCGGCATTCACACACTCCACTATATAGTCGTATTTTGTGCGCGCCTTTTGATTCTCATTATTGTATGTACCTACTTTTGCAGCAACCCGTGTATATACATTTTGTTTAAATGCAGTGAAATTCTCTTGTAAAATTGTTAAATGTATGCAATATTGCTTGCTGCGTGAATATAATCCCAAATTATCACAAATACATTAGTTATTTTTCTTGCCGTCATGCAAACAAATGAACTTCATATGTTTTTATATTCCACAATATTTGGAGCATCGAAAAGTCATTACTACTTGGCATGATTAAAATGTCCTGTTAAACACACTTTAATATTTAAAAACACAAAGACGAAAACTGCAAGAAAAACTTCAGCTAATTTGCGATACGGAATTGAAAATTCGAGAATTAAGGAAATACTTGAAAATTAATATACAAATTGTCCTCGCTCTCACCTGACGAAGAAAGGATTTTGACTAACACGTTCCTCACATCTACTAATTGCTTAGTGGTGCTTAGTCATTTGAAAATCGTTTTGTCTATCGACAGCTGACGCTGCTATTAGAAGAGGAAGTCGAGTCGAGGAGGTTTGAGTTGGACGAAGGATGTTCACTAACCTTTCTTCGTAAAAAGTTCACTGAAAGCCACTGTGTCTTGTGTTATCTATAAATTTAGCTGTCAGATTGACCCTGATGTTGCCGACATCGGACAGAATTAAAGTGACCCAATGACAGAAGTGTTTGTTTGGTAAATCTTGGGGAAACTATGCGGATTCTTTTAGAGACGATTATACTCTGAACATTTGTGTTCCGTTAAATCGCCTCTTAGCCTCTAGCTTACCAGTGCCTGATTTACTCAAGTATGGAAAATCAATGCATTTTATTGATGAATGTTCACTCTGCTCAATATTGATGGGCCAGCGTTTCCGTAAAAAAACTGATTCGTTCTAGGCACTCTCGTTTGCTCATTGAAACGTATAACTGATTCGAAAATGAACACTTTTCATTTCCCTACATATACGAATAGCTATGATTATAGTTGTTGCATTAAGCTACGTTAGTCACCCACCGTATATCTCTATAAATAGTATAAAAGTATTTAGCAGAACTCTTGACTACTTTACGAACTTGCATCTTTATTCGTATAATTTGTAATCCGATTTCCATCTGGCACTTTTATCACATTAATACATACATCTTTTTTCTCACATAACGCAGAGTAGAGAATATTAATCTTTTTGTGGGGACAGGAACACCGCCTTTTATATTTCTGATTTAAGCACAGAGTCGATCTCGAGCTAGGGGGAATTATGGGTAGAGAGACATTGCCGAGGAAAACATTCTGATTTTTTGTCTCTCCGTCTAATTCCTCTTCGTTTTTTTATTTGCCTAGTCGTCTATATTGCATACGTATACGTAGATAGCTGCTCTGCTGTCATCTCTTCATCTTTGCCTCAAACCGAGCAGACTTTACTGTAGTGATCAATACATCTATTCACATCTAACTATATGTAAAATTGATTTGTTCTCATAAAATAAAGCATTAATTTCATGCTGGCGAGTTACATTTTGCTTTTAGAAATTCCAAAACCATATTCTTTACTGCGCAAAGTAGAGGAGGTTAAAACGGTCTTAAGAATTATAATTTTTTAATCAATTACTGTATATTTTCACAAAGACAATGAAAGTATTTTAACATTCAAGAGCGTCAAACCGGTCTTGAACTAAAAGATATATGACTCTTCATAGAACAGTTTTATTTAAATTAATTTTGCAGTAAGCATAAATGCAAAATATCCAAAAACATCTTAACAAATCATAGAGAGTAAAACTGAATTTATCATGCGCAAATGCATTACTGAAACTACATAGTAAGCAATTGCACAAAAATGGGGATTTAGCTATGTTTTAATTCGCGGTTGATTTGGATATGATAGTTGGAACATTTAATGGGGCTACAGGAAGTAATAGGTTAACTGATGCAAGGTATATGAAGGTCAATGTAAAGAAACAAAGGGAATGAAATTTCTATAGATACATTTAGGCACAGAAATAAAGATAGGGCAAGTACTAAAGTTTAAATTTGAAAATGTGCATGTTTGTCACCAGTATCCCAGTGATCAGCAGTTGTACACTTTACCATTTGGCCACGAGATTGCTTGTTGTTGTTGTTGTACAGCAGGTCTCGTCAGGGGAGCCGGGACTCCCTCAGATACGATTCCACCGACACGGATTCCTCTGAGAGGCCGAGTCAGTAGATACATCTAACTTGGGCATACAAAGTGTCTCAGAAGGGATGCTAAACCGTTTAATATCACCCAGATGAGGC
>JAUYWV010149256.1:0-18791 GCA_032274565.1 Nematoplana nigrocapitula
AAATAACATTTTACACTTGTCATCGTCATTTCACTTGTCTAGTCGTTATATATTGACAATATTTGTATTAGGTAAAACCCTAATGTACACTTTATATAATAAAAAATCTTTTTCTATTTTGGAATTAAAAAACGGCAATTTTTTTAGACACCCTATGTTAAAAATGTTGACTACTTACTAATACTGTACATATTTGCTGCGACTTGTCGAATAGCTCAAACCAGTTGCTTTACCCTCTTTCTTTAAGAATAATATTGAAAATTAAAGAAGACCTGTGAGTCTAATGATGCATCATCGTCATTTTCTTTCCTTCCTCCCGATAGATCGACAGACAGACAGGCTTAATAGACATGCGAGGATGCTTCAATTGTTCATAAAAAATCGAAATGTGGCCTTTTATTTGATTGACTAATTCATATGGACTTTGAACAAAACAGTTACATACGTATATACAGACAGACAAGACTGTCAACAACATAACAATTATTATTTATTTTATTGTGAACAACACAAAATGCAAACCAAAGACTGCCAACTGGCAGATCTTGCTGGTCACCATACTGGTATTACAATATCAGTTAAATTGCTCACTAAAATTAAACAAATAAGAACAACAAATTAAAACAATTGAGAACAAGGTAAACAACTAAACTGCAACAAATCATGTACAGTACAAGTATAACCGCGCGGGACCCCCACTGCACCCATTGAGCCGCTACCACCGCTGGCCTCACCCTCGACCTGCCCCACACGACGCGCGAGGAGGAGGTTGTTGTGGCCCAGCGCCGTACGGGGCACTAGCCGCTGCTTCGCTCCTACCTCCACCGCATCAGGAGGGCGGACTCGCCAGACATCACCGACTGCATGGGGGCCCCCAGGACGCGCAACATCGTATCATGGACTGCCCCAACCATGCAGCCCCTCGCCTGCGGTTCCTTGGACCTGGACCTTCGCTGGCCATCCTGGAAAAGAGCGGCCTGGTCATGCTGTCCTACCTGAGGGAGGTTGGGACGCTGACGCGCCCTCCCGACCGGGAATGAACAACAAGTAGGGAATTCAATACAATCCGTTACATCAAAGGGTATGGGTCAAAAGAGGCAGGAATTATATATAGTCGTATTGAATAACTATATTGAATACTTATTTAAAAAGTCATCTTCTAATTGTTCTTTAATTTTTTCTATTTAAAATCCATTTTAATTCAAATTTTGTTCGATTCAGACTACACAAGCTTCTTCTAACACTTTATTTTCATATTTATAAAAGAGTATATTTGTTATTACATTTTGGTTATTTCTTACAGTATATTTCTCTTGTGGGATGTTTGGGTTAACTGTATGTCATGTGTAATACAGCTTGCCATTTCATTGTAATATATTGCTTTGTGACATATCAAAGAAAAGCGTACATTTGCATTATCATTTATTTTTAGTAACTAGAAACCCATTACAGCTTTGCTTGCCAAAAAACATTACTGAGCAATTAATTTTTTGCTAAGAGGCCTATGTCCGCCCCAAAGTTCAAAAGAATTCAAAGATACCCTATTCTGCCAGATTAATAATTAAATTGATTTAACTATGTTTGCCTTACAAAAAATTATAAAATTGACTGTTACTCGAGGAGAGGTTTTCGCACCGCCACGGTAGCTACGATGGTCCGATCACTGGGAAACCTTGACCATAACTTGACCAGTGAAATTCTGCGTCGAATGGTGCCTCAGTCGGGGTTATAGAGTTAAAAATGAAGAAGAAGATAAAAAACAAACAACAAACCCACATACATAGCCAACACTTATTGATAAGTAGATGAATCTGCTTTTGGCGTAGTACCCACGCCATATACGTGTGGGAAACAATCATGCATCAAAGTGTTACTTACGCGCTATATTGATCAACGTAACAAAACTGACAAACATCAAACAAAACAAACTTTAAGAATCATACTGAATAGAAACAGTTTTCAGATTCAATTCGTTATTAAGACTCTTAATCTGTACTATATTGATTGAGCTTTGTAGCTAGCAGCTACTCTATAGAATTCAAATTCAGTATTCTATGAGTATACCATATATATTGATTTTCAATGCAGCAATCGCCTACTGCAGAATTCAAATTCCTACGAATACTCCTTAATCGAGGTTTTCGCACCGTCATGGTAGCTACGATGGTCTGATCACTGGGAAACCTTGACAATGACTTACCCAGTAAAATTCTGCGTCGAATGGTGCCTTAGTCGGGATGATAGTGTTAAAAATGTAGAAGAAGATAGAGAACACACACACATATCCAGACTTATTTATAAGAACAGTACATCTACAATCTTTGTTTAACTGATTTGTATTGTACATCTTGATTTTTTCATTAATAATTCCAACAATCTATTTTGAGTTTTTTGTAATTGCAGCAACCATTTATCATTTCTCTTGAATATGATAGAGATTTATATATCATTAGTAATTTACTATGGAATAGGATACTTGTACGAGCAATATAGGTTGTAATGTGATTATTAAGCTTTTTACTGATGTTTTTGACAATATAATAATAGTAAGTGTACCTTCACATACTGGAAACAGTACAGAATGAGAATCGGTACAATACAGTATAAGGTATTTCATAGGGGTATTTAGTAGAGTAACAAAAAAGAACAACCGGTTGCGAGAGAAAGAAGGAATCGTCTGCCCAACCTGCGGTATAGATTTAGGAAAGTCTTTTAAGATGTGATTTTCGGACAGTCGTTGACACTAGTTTTCTTGTGAATCCCAGATATGCGGTATCGCTAAGACAACGTTTAGGAAGGTGGACCGGGTACTTTCATCAAAAAGTGTGACGATAAAAACTCGACAACGGATTTTGAAGTGTTATGTCTGGTTCACGATATTGCATGGATGTGAGAGCTGGACCATCAGCAAGAAGATGGATGCCCACCTGCAGGCGGCAGATATGTGCGGTTCCTGTTCAGAATGTTGAAGATCCCGTGGGTGGACAGGGATGCTAACGAGGAGGTGCAACGCCGTGCGGGAGCGCATCGAGAGCTGATGAAGATGATAACCAATAGAGAAATTCGATTCGTGAAAGAACATCTGGAGGAACTCGATCTGATGAAACGCATTGGGGGAAAACGTTATGACGTTTAACATTTTTGTGTTGTTTGGAAAGGATAACGGAAATGAGACCACTTGAGCTCACCCTACTGCTAAGGCTGCGGGACAGAAGGACTCTGTAGCTGCTGCTTACACAGGACTCTGACTCGGCACTCTGACTGACTGATTGATCATACTAGGATCACATTCTGTACCAGCACAGTAGGTCCAACATTTATTGGAGTACCATTTTTCATGAACTTTATAAGCCCCTGTCCACTGGCCTATCATCATTATGTCGAGGTTCGGTGTCCTAATAGCCCTCACCTCCCCATGGGGAAAACTCTTATTATAGTTTTGTGTCCTGAACTGAACATTTTCAATGGAGTATCAGATCAGGTCAGGTCATTCCCGTAGCCGCGATTGTTTGGCCGTTAAGGCCCTTTGATGATCTCATTGTTCTCCTCCATTGCTCCCGATCTTACGCATTCCTCACACAGTTCATTGCTGTCTTCTTTGTCCATGATGTTATGTCAGACATCCAGTTGTGTTTGGGTCTTCCTTGTCCTCTATTTCCCTCCACCATTCCATGCATTATTGTGTGTGCCAGGGTACCGGTCCTTCTAGTGATGTTCAGTAGGTCCAGAAATATATCCTTCCTGGTTGAAATACATCAGGTAAGGGCCTACCCGCAGGATGGAAACTCTGCTTTTATAGATTTCTATATTTGGTAGTTTTCAAAACGGATGTTCTCAACTGAGAATTCCACTCTACTGCAAGCTGCGCAATACTGCGGAAAATACTCATGGAAAATCGAATTTCCACAATTCTATCTATCATTCTCCCCAAATATGTTTGGACAAGATTGTACATTAGCATTTGAAAAATGGACAAATTCGTCGAAATGGCCACCTATATTCCTCGTGTTCTGTTCTCAAATTGTTGGATAAACTATTATGTTTCAAGATAATCGATCATATTTAAACGTTATGTTTAAATTTAGATTACTGCAGCTATACAGTCGTCAGTATGAGTATTAGCTTGACTCAATTTGATAACTGAAAAGATCAAAGAGCTTCCATGGAATCGATTTTAGGTGATGGAACTAAGAGTGTAACCGAATCCGACCAGAGTAAACATCAGGCTAGCGGTATTCGCCCTATTCCAAAACCTCGTGGTAAAACCTCGAACAGTCGGCAGGGAAGCAACAGTCCCCCGTCGAATTCTTGTTGCTCAATAACCACACCATCCGTGGCGCGAAACACCTCACTGCCAAATTGCGTTCCATCTACACAACCAGATAATAGGGAAGAAATTTCAACCGCAACCTCAATTATCCATGTAACGTCTCTGCCGGAGGTCGTCATGCGATCCCTCTTGTCTCCTTTTAACGCGAGCGATTTGTTCGATATTGAAAGTTCCTGTGCCATGCAACTTGAAGACAACCCGGTCGTTGAAAATTTACCCATACAACAAAGAAGTCAGAGACGAACAGCTGACTACACAAAGAGAAACTGTGAATACGTCGGAGAACCGAATCTTTTCCTACCTGTTGAACTGCCGATATTGAGAAGGGCCCACGTCTGTTGCTGTGGCAACGACATCGATGGATGTCAAAGCGGCAGTTTGAGCAATAGAAGCAAGGGACGTCGTGTGATTATGAGCGAAATTCGTGTCCTGGAGCAAACTTGCGAATTGTACAGGGAGATTCTCAACTACTACTATCAGCGTTTGAAGGAGACGGCTCTAGAGACATCTATTTGAGCACGGACTACTGGATTGGGTAGTATTAAATCAAGATAAATCCTCCAATCGAACTGTCCGTAGCAACGACGGCGATTATTGTGCTATATGGAAAGCTGCCGAGAACATTATAAAACTTAATGTTTTGTCAACTGAATATATTTTATTATTATGAAAAGTTTAGTTCTATTAGGTGTGCATAAAATTGAATCACAAAATATTTTATTACCATTTTATCTATGCATATATTTGTGCATATTATCTTAAACATTTTTGAAGGGCGTTTTACATTTCCAAGAATTTAGAAAAGTTTTAAGTCTGACCTATAATCTTTCTAACTTTACATTGCTGTCGTAGAGTAATGATTACATTTACTCTATGGTTTCTGTGAAAAACTTGTCTTTCCGAAAGTATTTTAAAATATTTGCATATCTTGAAGCGCAAGTGTTGGAAGTATTACACTATTACGTTGTCAGTTAATGACACTGTCTATTGCAACCATATATTTTAGGATAACCCCCAGTTTTGCAAATGCATATACCAATACGCTTTCTAATTTCCATCTTACCGTCTTCCGTTATAATATCAACAATACCCGCTTCTAAGATGCGCAATTAGCGCTCAGACTGTTGGTATAAACGTACCAGCCTGCTTAGGCGTCTCCGTGTACGCTCGTGGGCCCGTTTGGGATCCTTGACTTCCCTTAAAATGAGGGTCCTAGCCACCTTGAAGGACACCGGAACAGTGTACTGAGACCATCATCGTTCCACAGGTGACTTGCAGTGAATCAGTGACTGGGAATGCAACGGTACCCTTTGCCCCATCAAGGATTATCTAACTGCACCCAATTCCTGGTTATAGAAACACGCACCTATGCGCAGCGTAGTCAAGGCTTACTGTCGGAGCAGATCAAATAACGTCCAGCCCGACCCTCGGCCGCCAACCAATTCACCGCGAAGCCCAGGGCTGCCACCTGTCTCAAAGGTCGATCTGAACTCCACACCCCCTTCCGCCGAGTTAACACTACTGTCGTTTTTTCACCTGGCATGCTAGTTATGACAGCAGCACTACCCCACGTCGTGCATCACCCTCGACCGACACATCAGTAAAAATGATGGGATCAAAATGTCCCAGGGAACGGATAGGATCCAACGCGTCCTCCAAACGAACAGCTACAGAGTCACTGCGGGTGCTACCACCCCTCAGTGAGAGGTGTACGCTCCATCCTATATGTTTCCCCACTGCCAAGGAGCAGAGGTGACAGGCGTGAGGTGGTTGTTTAGGCCAGAGTCACCAGAGATCTCCATGGCCATATCACGAAGACTACTGCAAGACAAAAGACTCTGCGAATCTCGACCTCCAAAAGCCTTCTGCTTGGGTTTTAGCTGTGGCCGCTTCACGCCGAACGATGGCATGAAACAAAAGGTATCCGGTCTCAAGATACATGGCTTCAATGGGGACCGTAGAGTACGGGTAAGTAGTAAGTCTTTGTTCTGATCCCAACCGAGCACGTCCTTCTAGGAGGCTTTTTTTTTGACAGTCCTTGCGTCGGCAACAATGACTTCTGAGAGGATTACTGTTCTAGAGAAGGGGAAGATGTCCTCCTTTTTGAGTCGATGAGGTATGGTCTGTTCGACTTTCAATTTTCTGAGGTGATCACCTGTAAGCCTTAAGGCCTTCTCTTTTTCTATGAAAGAGGACTGATGACTGAGGTGCTGTTGCTGTTTTTGTTCAAGACACTTCACTTGGGCGTACAAAGTGTCTCAGAAGGGATGCTAAACCATTTAATATCACCCTGATGAGGCTGTGTGATTAACATACTAAAGAGGTAGACACCAGCCCTAGCTTACTCAAGCGATAAAGCATTAACTTTCTTCGGCATTATGAACGCCACACGTATGCCGAAGACTAACCAAAATGTTCGGCAGTTGCGCGTATGAGCACCACCACTCAGGGTGACCTGGGGACACGAGGCGCGGGAGGTTACACGACTGTCCCGACAAAAGGAAGATCAAGTGAGGTGAGGGTTAGACTCTGCCGGTATTTATTGTACGAACTCACTTTATCCCAATCTCAAAGATGTCTTAAATACTCCATGGCAATACAGTATGTGCGACTCTTATCATAACAGCGCCAAGGACGACCAACGACACCTAAAAAATATTAATTTAATATTTCCTATTTGCTTACTGCTTTTTATATCCTTAAATAGCAAAAGCGCTTTTGATTTTTCCGATTTTGCGACTTATGCATAGCAGCGTTTATTGAGGCCAGCAGTCGGAAAATGACTTGATGGCCTGTTTGTCGCACACACAGTATGCGATATTTTACAAAGCATACAGTACATTAGATGGTAGTCGGTGAACAAATAGAGCGATGAATAGACTAATTTAGAGAGTCAGGTGAACTAGTATAACAATTGGCAGGTAGAACCAAGGTATTTCAGCACCAACGGTACGATGCTTACAGTATATGCTGTGCCTTCTCTCACCTTTGTGTGGTGCGTGGGTGCATTTAGAATGAAGACGAAAGAGAGAGAGTTTAGCGTGTGCACAGAATTGATTTGCGATTTTGGTATGCATATTGAGTGGCAAAGAGACAGAGAGAGAGAGAGAGCTCTTCCGGTAGGCAGTTAAGTGCTGCATTTCAAATTGAAACTATAGAAAGAGGAATTAAACCATTATTGGTCTATTCAAATTTAAACCAAATCACGAAGAAGTATGATGTACAATCGTAGGCAGAAGGATTACAACGGATTTACCAGCACAACACCGGGATACAACTCGTTACCGCGTTACCCAATGCACCGCGCTGATTCGCCTGACACCAAATGGACAGCGGAAGGGGTCGCGAGCAGTCAAAAATCGATTGGTCCTGGAGTTCGGCATCGATCGTCCATGGGTTTGGAAAATTCGTACGGCTTACACGGTGAGTTCAGTTGAGGTGATTTACGACCATATTCTGTTCACCGTGAAACCAATTTGATTTTGTTGGTGTTTTGATAAGACGGAAATCATAAAACTAATACATTTTTTCATATCAACTTATTCTTCACCAGCATCCTCATCATTGACTCCTCATAGACGGAGTGACCGTGGATGCACCTAATGGGTGTCTTCCTCTTCCAGTTGTACCCGTCTTCACATCGTCTGACGAATTCAATTGTGTCTTTGCCACTCTAATCCTACAATCTGTCATGCAGACATTTTTAGATGGATCCTCGCAACTCTATAAAAATATCTGTCTGTATGTATGTATATCACGTTTATGCTCACAAGGACTTGGCCTAAGGGATAAGGTGTTTTCATCCTAAGTAGTAGATTGGAAGTTGGAGACCCACTGTGAGTTGGCCAGCAATTCGTGCTGTTTTTCTTTCACCCGATAATATAAATTTTGAAAATGTCTGCGGAAGTCTTTCTATATTACACTATCACTATAATTTATTAGGTGTTTACATACATAAACTGTTAATTCTGATAATGTTTCCATTTTTATTGTCATAGAATATTGCACTACTCATAGTTGTATAACAAGTAGCAATGCTGAAATAATATTCGTCACAGATTTTTTAAAGTCTTATAGTGACCCAATGAAAATTAGTTTCACCGAATTTGATGTAGGAAAGATAAGGAATAAGTTATTGTTAACCAATATATCAGGAAATCACTCGTTGCGAAGACTTTCCATTGGTCACTCGTGACATAATGTACCGGTACTGCCGGATGTTTCAAGATCGCCAAATGAATTAGTTATGTCAAGTTCCTGCCCCTGTCATTCTTTAGTCTATGAGTCTGTCGGAAGGAGAGGTTGGAGGGACCGAGGACGCATTGTTGGACCTACCTGTCCTTGGTTTCTTTAACTTTAATGATTCTGTCGTCCTAGAATTTTTTCATTATGATATTATCAAAAGGAAGCAAAAATTGAGCAGTATTAATTAAAAAGACTTAATTTATTTTTGGTCTGGCTTCGGGAAAATATCCCAAATACATACCTGCCATATAACCCGGTTTTGCCTGGAGACTCCAAGATTCTTTAACTTTTTTGTAAGTCTCCCGGTTTTTCAGTAATATGTACAAAATCTCAGGGTAGAAAGCAGTTTTTCGCTGCATACTTATTTTTTAATAAGTATGATTAAATTGTGAATAATTCTGGCAAGCTTAAAAACTGTCTGTTTGTTTGAGTATGATAAAATTAAAAGGACACAGTTGTTTATATCCCGGCGCTTAATTGTCCAATTCGAAAATATTACACGCAGAATTAGGGGCTTTCAACGATGTGGTTTTATCTTTTTATTCTTATTTCTCCTATAATAATGATTGGTCTATTAAAAAGCGCGTTTCTGAACATAACATTAGATATTTAGATACAAAAAATACAGTACATTCAGGTACGTTAGATGCATCACAAATGGAAACCATCATTGTCTATGATACTTACACAATCCATTTGTAAACGATCTAAAAAATGTCCCATAGAATTAGTACCAATCCCTTGAGAAAAAAGAAAAGTGGTCATCAAGATATTCTCTTGTCAAAAACGTTTTACGTTTTCGTTACATTTTTAATCTCGGAAAAAACCATACCGATCGTCGCCGACGTTGGTGTAGGGGAAATAGCTTGTTTGGTTTTTGCAGAGAACAATATTTTGTTTCAAGAAACCCTATCGTGGCCATTGAGGTGGATATTTGAGCGTTATCGGGCATCAAAATTGCATTATAAAATGTCTCTGCTCTTCTTAATGTTCTCGGTTCAAAGGAAGCAAATCTTCATTAATAAATTCGATATACACAGCTAAATCGATGGGTTTTTTCCCTTTTGAATATAAAATGGTACAGTTCATTGAAATTTACAGCAATTAAAATCATAAATTTGGCGTCAAGATTTGGCCTCATTGCAAGGCATTTCGAATCACTTTCTGGTTCAACCCAAGTCTTTCGAGTGATTTCCTAATGGTCACACATATACAATATTATTGTCTGTTACAATGAATGGGCTTTTGATTGATACTTTTTTGCTCTAAAATTCTTAAAATCTTCGTTCAACATTCAATCCACTTTTCACGATGCACTTCCGAAAGCGTGTGTTAAAATCTATATTCTTTTGAATTTGTGTAACTACAGTAGATATGGGTTCACCGGAGAAAATAGGCAGAAACGAAAGTTTGAGTGCAAATACTCCGCCAAATATATAGTGTAGCTGTATATTGGTGTGTTCTACACCATGAAGTCATTAGTCAATTAGTGTTGGTGCAGTAGTCTATAGTATCATTTGTTAGGTCACGTACAGCTGTTTAGTTTTCCAACAATCAACTATTACATTGATTTGGTAGAATTATTTTTTCATATATATTTTTTTGTTTCTTGGACTTTGTTGAATTATGTATGAAATAATATTGTAAGATATGGTAAAAATTCCTTTTCTTCTCATTCATAAATATTGAGATTGGGAGTACTTAGTATAGGAGGGGGTCGGGGGCGACAACTGGGGAGGGGGATAAAGGTGCTAAAAAGTCTTCAGGTTTCAAGCACTTGAAACCGGGAGATTTCAGGATTTGAGTCTGTTCTGTTATGGCAAGACTGCATATGGTCACTATAGGGGATAGATTACATCTATGGGTGAACCATATTGAAGTTGATGATATTTTTCTTAAATAACTTTACGTTTTCATTTTTCTTCTATTTTTCATCAGACAAAGCGCCATTTCGTCCTCAATCGGCGCTCGGAACATCTCGCTATTTGGAACACCTCTATTTCCCCAACAGTAGTATGATCATATTCGGGTTCCAAATTCACTTAGACTCTCCACTCTTCTTCATCGGCGATCAGTTCTCTGGTCACGTGATTTTCGATGTCCACTCCTCCGCCGATCTGAAAGGCCTTGTCGTCTATCTGGTGGGCCACAGCATGGTCCGGACTTATTCGCAGGGCTTCCACGAGCGACACGAGCAGGACAACTGTCTGAAACTCCGCCAGGTACTGGTGGGTGAAGAAGGCACAGAACCGATGATACGACTGCAGCCTGGTCGCTACACATTCCCGGTCACAATTGAAGTCCCGCACCACGCGCCGCCCACTGTGGAAGTGTCCGGCTACAGTACTGAAAGTGAATTTCAGACTGTCGTCCGGTACTCGGCCATAGCCGAGATGCAGTTGGCCGTGGACACTATCGACGGCTGGCCAAGCACACTCAATTTGCAAAGTCAGAGGAGCGTTTTTCATTTGGAGCCCTATTTGAATCTGGTCGACCTTTCCCCGTTGTCCCATTCAATTCAGGTGCGTAACTCAACGATCAAAGTTTATGTATACAAATATTGTCTACGATTATAATCGGGGATATTATCCCATTGCAACAATTTGAATATAAACAATGTCCGAACTGTATTGACATGCAACACACTTCATTAGGCTTCAACTGAAAAGTCATTATTTATCTGGGAGAAACTAGGTTAACGCCATAGGATTTACTTGCTCTCAATTCCTATATATCCTTAAATCCATTTCTAAATTTTATTTATGCTTTTTAATTTTGACCTATTTCTCTACCCATTTTACTTTATGAACAAGATGTCCGTTATTTCAGTAACAATGGCGAATTAGTGAGAATATTTCAAAGAATTCAAGTTTGACATTTTCTGTAGAGCACTGGATTTTTTTATTTTCCGAACCATAATTGATTGTGTGGCTACAAAACTCCCTGTCACAATTTGTGATATACTCGAAGAAATACAATTACAAGTTTCAACAAAATTTGGTAAAACGCATGTCATTCACATACTCACAAAGATTCGTCTCTATATGGATCGATAAATAAATGTTAAACTAGTGGGCGAAGATACGGATGAAGCGTAGTGAAGGATCAAGAGACAGTTCGGACTTGGTTCAACACGAGGTACACAACTTTGTGCTTTGGGTGCAATCTTAGCTTCTGATCCGTCATGCTCTCTGTAACTGCAAAACGTAGCTAAAATATTAATGCTACTAACTATCAAATAGTAGTGGATAGGAAATTGGGTGACGCAAAATGAAAAATAAACGTGAACATTTTCATTATACCGGGTGAGTCATAAATTGTGCACACTTTGAAGAGCTAATAACTTTTTGTTTCTCAATATTTTGTCAATCGGTCTTTTGCATAATATAGAGCAAATCAATACTTTTTGTCGTATTTAAATAATTGTCATAGTTATTATATTGAATTGCTATTATTTATGTATTTGTTAAACATTTTAAATTATTAAAAAAATAATGTTTAATTAGAACAAGAATGCACTTTTCCAATAAATATTTAATAAACAATTTGATTTCCAGAGCATAACAAGAGGTAAAGTTACAAACGATATGCACTAGAGATGCAGACATCCCAATTGTTCTCCGTCAGATCGTTGAATTTCTTCGCATCTTTTCCAGAACGAGTTAACAGCATTGCGTACAGAATCTAAGTGATGCATCCTGACATTGTTAAATGCAGATTGAATTCTGTCTCTCAGTTCATTTAGGGAAAGAAGGCCCTGTACTTGGTTGTCGAAAACCATGTATTTTACAAAGCCCCATAAAAAATCTATTGGATTGAGGTCCGGTGAACGAGGCGGCCATTCGATTGGAAAATATATTTCAATGACACGATTATGAAAATGTTACTTTATCAGTTCGCGTGAAAAAATGTCTGTGTGTCGCGGAGCACCATCTTGCATAAACCACTATTCTCGTTCATCACGCTGCAACATATCCGGGATAAAAAATAAGTTCAGCATGTCTTGGAAACTCTCACGCGTGACCGTTGCAGGAAAATAGCAAGGTCCAAACACATCTGTACTTGAAATTCTTGCCCATACCGTAACACTACTCGCATTTTGATACCGCTGAGCATAATGATTTTCAGGTTGATATTGTGACCAGATACGACAGTTCCAACGATTCATCGTGCCATCTGTTTTAAACGTAGCTTCGTCTGTAAATAACACATTGCTGAGATTTTTCGGCAGCGTCTCCTTGAAAACGTTTACGCATTCACAACGAATCTTGTCATATTGGATAGCCTTGTACCAAAACAACACGGTAGGGATAAAGATGGAGGACCGATCTGCAGATACGTTGAACAGACGTTTGACTGAGCCCTAAAGTTTTAGCACAATTCCTCTTTGAGACTCGACCATTGTTCGTTATCTCAGCAAACAAAGTATCAACTAAAAGTAATTTCAAAGTTCTGAGAAAATCGATTTTTAACCAAAAGGGTTGAAATAAGTATACTAGAGTAGACACGTCAATTTAAAGATAAAGGATTTCCGTGTAATTTGATTGTTTGCCTTTTCAGCCAATCAGATGCGACGATTTTTTGTTTTAAAAAAATAACAGTCGAATTTGGTAGACATCAAACATCTTTGATAGGCATGCAATATAGTGATTAATTTTTCCAATACAATGATGGAACACATTCTCGTTTCATTTTGTCTGTCTGTACAGTTTATTGCAGCTAGTTACTATTTTGCAAAAAATGACCGAAAATAAATATTGGCCCTTCTGCATTTTGTGTCTAACCAAACCCAAACCGAAATTACATGTTTTGACGGCAGTGTCTACTCTAGTTGGTGTATTCAAACCTCTTTGTTTTTATCATAAGCGTGACAGACAGACAGACAAATCTTTATAGAGATGTGAGGAGGCATATAAAAACTATTTTTCTCAGGAATTGTTTTGATTGGTTTGAATTTAAACAATTTGATATCAACATATCAAGGTCTAGTAAGTAGGCAGGCATTAAAGTATAAACCTGTCTGTATGTCGGTGAACGTTTTTTTTCATGAAGGGGAGGACTCTTCATTGGAATGACGGTCCTTCTTCAATATACAATAACAGAATCAGACAATTTTTTTGCAGAACGGATATTCAGAATTGATTATAGATACGGCCTGATTCATAACGATTACCCTTTGACACTGTAGGTGGGATCTCGTCGGGCAAAACTTCAACTGGAGATGTGTCGAAACATCTTCAAACCGGGTGAGACTATTCAAGTTCACCTGAGCACAAATCAGCCGGTGAATTTTTCCTCGGCAGACCTGCACCTGCATCAAAACGCCTGTGTTCCCAGCGTTCAACTGAAGCAGAACTGCGTCCTGTTTAGTGCCGAGGGGAAACCGTTCGTCTCTGCCTCCGCCGACCCCAGCTCTCGGATGCTGCACCAGCGGTCGACTACCACACCTTCCAGGTGTCAGTTGGAACTCCGTCTGCCGCACACTCTGAAACCAGAGTGTAAATTGAAAATCACCGAGATCAGTTACCAGCTAGAAATCCGACTGCTCTATCGGGCTAGGAAACTAGTCAGTATTTTTATCCCAATCAGAGTGGTTCGTATCCTAAGAACTGGGAGCAACGCTATATCGGAATCAAATCATTTGTCGAAGAAGGAAATCCATTCAACAGATTCCGAGTACACAGTCGAGAAACCTACATCGGCCGTAGTTACACATAAGATATCGCGATTGAAAAACCGATGCTGTCGTTTTCATTGATTTGTAACCTGAGAAACATAACGGAATGTGGACACATATTGTCTTACAAAATCAATGTGTGACATATGAGTGATTTGAATTTGATGAGTAGCCATCTCTGTCCAAACAAAATCTCTCGTTTACGGACGGTTAAATGGGCGGCAGATTAGTATTGCTGGATTGTCGAACTCGGTATAGAGTCAAAACGATAGTCAAACGCACTAAGCAATCTCTCCCATACATGGCCTCTCGTAATTCCCTAACATATCCAATCATCTTCTATTTCGCAGCATTTTAGATAATTCAGAAATTGACTCAAAATTAAAATATTAAACGTGTCCGTTAGCTCGGAAATATCACATGCAATAACTGTTCAAATCGAATGCTGTCACCATTTCCATGGTAGCATTCCAGTTTTTTATTTTTTAATAGAAACTATATTTAAATGAAATTGAAATTCTGAAGTGCTTTATTTATTTACTAACTGGTATGACCCCGCGTTGCTCAGGAGGAAATAGAAACTTATTGTCTGCAATTTTTCGCAAATTAATCTGCTTTTGGCATTGTACTCACGCATTATATGGGTGGAAAACAATCATGCATCAAAGTGCTTCCGCTACCATCGACCAGATAACAAAATGACATACCCCATAGGGATGAATATTAATAAAAACATAATGCATATTCTGCCCAGCCATTCAAAGATTGAGTACTGAAAATTTCAGCTGTCTCCTCTCATGGTCTACGAGGAGATATTAGGGAAAACACAGGCAGACTGACAATTAATTTTTGCCAGCTCTCCATGCTATCACATACCAAGAGTGCAGTCTTTGACCATCATATCATTCTTATTTTCTAATGATTCTACTGTACATCAAGTGGAGAAACCGGTTACCCTAAAGAAAATATTTTTACCAACTTTCTGACTTCATCCATCTTATAATTACAGTATGTACAAATCAGTTTCACTCATGCTAAAATTGATGGCCATGCAGAGTCATATTGGGCAACTGTTAAAAAAACAGTAATGTACTGTTTTACGATTGCAAATTTGACCTAAAAATATGGAGCAATTGACGCGAAATAGACACAGTACACTGCATGTGCTCATCTGCCGTCTGACAGTTGTTTGTTTCTAGTGCCCACAATCATTATACTACTCTAAAAATGAAGTAATATAAAAAGTTATTAATTTAATTTATTTTTATAAAAATTGCTAAAAATAATTTTTCGCGATGACTGTGACTATTCACTCCACTAATTAAAAAACCGAGTAGGTTTGGCGTCTTAATAGAAACAATTCTTTCCTGAGTCACTTTCGTTTACTGAATAATTCATACCGTGTTAAGTGTACAAAAAAGCGTATTTTGCTGTTTAGATATCTTTTTCGGTTTGTAATCGGTTGTATATCTTTTGTCACTATTTGAGACATACTGTTGGTGTCTGTTGGTGTCTGTTCAGAATCAATGAACTACGCACTCACCCATAGAAATTATTGTGTACAATATCCTGTATATATGTATACTTGTACTACATATTTAAAATTGAACTTTGTTCTAATCCATTATATTCTGGCACGTCTATCGTTTGTAGGTAGAGCAGAGATCTCTCTATATAGCACTCTTTTAATAGTGAAAATAGGAGCTCTATGCATTCAACAGTGTCGCGCAGGAATTGAATTTTCAGTTTACACGGCAACTAAGACTCAGATTTCCAGATGCACATTGCTGTCCATGCTTTTGGTCGTATTGTCTATCCATGATCCTAGATTTGGGAAATCATCAGCTTTGTTAAGTTCTTATTGTTTCAGTACTAACTTTGTGTTGTCTTCAAGAATTAAATTAAAAACGTTTAAATGTCAAAATTATATCATACAATTTTAAATTTTCAGTTTCAATTTCAGAAACCAAATTTTTCTGCATACAGCAATTAATGTGTACAAATAATATTTAGTTCAAACTAACTGTATAACCAGAAACAACTTCGAAATAAAGAAAATAATATTTTCTTATCGATCGCATTAAATGAGCCCTTTCAAAGTCAAAATATAAAGAATAAGTCATCAATCCTGATAGAAAACATTTAATGAAACAACAGGATAACGTTAACAACGACAAAATTAACAATCTTTATAGAATATATAGAAACACCATTTTTAAAAACAAAAAATTGCGACATCTGTAATTTAGGCATCTTGGTCAAGTAATATTGTGTCAGGAAAACTCGTATACTTCACGAAACCGAAGGTTAAAAGTTTTTTTTAAATAGAACTGCGTAATCTATCCACGAGTACATACTGTCTATGCCATTATCCACGAGGATTTGTGAATGGATGTCAGTGTAAGTGCAAGATGCGTTCCATACAATTTGATTGATGTCGATAAAAGTAACCGCCTTGAAGGAAATATGCCATAAATTATTATGAAATGAAATGAATAAACGTATATTTTCAGTAGTTTGAAAATAATAATAATAAAAAACAGGGCAAACTGACATACAAAAAACGCACAACGACCACTCAGATATGAAAAGAAAGAGAGAAATAAAACTACATGGAAATCTATTCCTTAATGATATTGTTATATACAATAGCAGACATTACACAAAAACAGTTACGTTTTTTAGAAGTGTTTGCATAAGGTACAATGTAGGAACAACGTTCAGATCTGGTGGGTACAATAGCGTGAAGCGGATGATCCTGATTTGATGATTTTAGAAGGAGACTTTTGATATTTTTGATTTTGATTTTCTGTGGGAGGCTTCCTTCTGCACGAAACGGCCATTTCACACCGTTTTTAGCCTTATTGACCGCGACCTCGACCCCTTGACCTCGACCCCGACCTCGGAGGTCGATACCCTCCATGTTACCCTCAGGGTTGAGGGGATCACCCATGTAAAGTTTCGGGTCGCTGGCTCCAACGGTCTGGCCGCCCACCCGGAACAAACAAACAAACACACAGACAACTTGACAAATATATATTACTTGCAGTGGGTACCCGCTTTGCTGGGCAAAAAAATAGGGCACATGCCTAACCCTAACCCTGCCAAAGTCTTTTGTTTAATGAAATTTTCTGTGAGAGGCTTAATTATTTCTGCCCGAAACGACCATTTCACACCATTTTTAGCCACCTTGACCTCGACCCCGACCCCTTGACGTCGCCCCTATGTTACTCGCAGGTTTGAGGGGTCACCCATGCAAAGTTTCGGGTCGCTGGCACCAACGGTCCGGCCGCATACCCGGAACAAAAAACTCTGCCCTATAAAAACGCCCATTTCACACCGTTTTTAGCCTCCTTGACCTCGATCCCAACATCAGAGGTTGACCTCGACTACTATGTTACCCGCAGGGCTGAGGGGGTCAACCATGCAAAGTTTCGGGTTGCTGGCACCAAGGGTCCGGCCGCCTTCGGCCAGAAACGGCCATTTCACACCGTTTTTAGCCTCCATTACCTCGACCCTGACCCTTTGACCTTGACCCCGACCTTGGAGGCCGATCTCACCCTCTATGTTACCCGCAGGGTTCAGGGGGTCACTCATGCAAAATTTCGGGTCGCTGGCACCAACGGTCCGGCCGCTCACCCGGAACACACATATAAACACACATACAGACAACTTGACAAATATATATAAGATTTGGAAATTACTTTTGCGTGTTAGTCTGTAATTCTCCCTGTACTTAATTTAACGCTTTTTGGAAGCTAATCTTTTCTGCTGACCATTATTACCAGTGTCTGCCGTAGTAGTCATCAGATGAAAAGGTTTGGTTCAAACTGAAAAATCTGACACATCTTGCTCACCTCTCAGTCATGTGATTTCGCTCATTAGCTTCCAGCTGTCTATGAACTGTATTCAAAATAACCGCGCACCGAAGAAATCGAAATTCTGCGGTCATAATAGACACAGTAATCCAAACCTTGGCAGAAGGCGTCTGCTTACCGCACAACAAACCGTACACAGTATATGTGAACTGATCCAGTGTACTGCTAAAGCCGGTTTGTTCTCTGATTTCATTTTAACTATATACGAGTATAATTGCCTATTGTGCAACCACAATGATTGGCCTATTACAATGCCGTTTTCTTCGGCATCTCCTTGCTGTCAGCCTGATCTGCAGCAGCCTTCTTCTCCCATTGTCCGGAAAGCCAACGGACCAAACAACAACTAGCCAGGAGGGCGAATACAATAATGTGACGGTTAGCAGACCTGCAACTCTTCCCACAACCAACGATGCGATTACTAGATCCCAGTTTCAACATTCAACTGAAGAAAGAGCAGGAAAAGCAGAAGGTACAGTATAGTTAAATATGGAAAATAGGACATTATGCCATCGAGTGACCAGCAGAAGGTTTTCGCCACGACTAGTTTACTGTCTCACGAGGCCGTAGGCCGAGAGTGACATAATTCACGAGTGGTGAAAAGTTTCTGCGAGGTCACGAGTGTGCATATGTGCTTTTTCCAACGATTGATATTATTGAGTAT
>JAUYWV010149257.1:0-10177 GCA_032274565.1 Nematoplana nigrocapitula
CCCCACGTTTGCGCCAATTTTTGGGGTGAATGCGCCTTTTTTAACCTGGACCCCCCCCCCCTCGAGAATTTTCTGGTTGCGCCACTGTAGGGCGTGTTGGTGGTTCATTGTGTATTAGGAATGAAATAGAATTCACTAATATTCACCCCTCAAGGAGACATTTTGTTGTTTTCACTTATAAATAAA
This sequence comes from Nematoplana nigrocapitula, assembly GCA_032274565.1. Classification (NCBI taxonomy): domain Eukaryota; kingdom Metazoa; phylum Platyhelminthes; order Proseriata; family Nematoplanidae; genus Nematoplana; species Nematoplana nigrocapitula. The sequence goes on from JAUYWV010149257.1 coordinate 187, forward strand.
TGAACTAAAACATATGGGGTCACCTACTTTAGAGGCCTATACCAGGCCCCTGTGGGGGTAACAACGTGAGAAATATTATTAGAAGTTGTTAAACATAAAGTTAGGAAAAGTCATGAAAGCTGGAGATCACACGGATTTTTCAAATAACGATGGCAGCAAAAATAAAACAAGGGGCGATTCCCCCCCCCCCCCCGGTATGGATAGGGTTCAACATCATTGCGATTTTTTGCCAAAGTCTTGTCTCTATATGTTATACCCGTAAATAAACTTTGAAATAATATTAATATTTTTCAGAAAATTGTATCATTTACCAAACTGACAATTGTACGCATCAGTCTGTACTCTTCGGTACTTATTTAATGATTATGTTGATTACTAGTCGTTTGTGATAATTTTCACAATTGATAGATTGTTAAAGTTGTCTAATTTTCAGCTGTTCTGTTATTGATTAATAACATAAAGAGAAAATAAATTAAAACTATAATATAATTTTATTATAAACATTTTATTTTTATAAATGGAAAAAGTTGCAGGCCATACATGCAAGGAATATTATGATTAAAAGTAATTGTATAGTTTTCACGAGAACCAACGAATGTAATATTCAAAAACATAATTCGATTGATAGCTATCTGACAAACTGAAAAGTTTGTACTACAGTTAATGACACTTTCTCTTATACATACTAATGACCTACATTTCGGAGTTCCGCAAGGCACTGTCATTGGACTATTTTTCTGACAATGATGTTAAATAAATAGCATAAAGAAAGTGATATTATTTTATTAGATGATGATGCAAATCTATTTTGCATTTGTATATAGCCATTTAATGCTAGAAAATAAGATTAACATAGCTCTTTGAAAGAATGCTCTGAATGGCAAAAACAATAAATTAATAAAACACACTACTTAAATTTTAGTTATGGTGAGAAAGAAAATATTATTTTAATCCTGAATGGACAAGCTATGAACAGACAGCATTAACTAAAGTTCAAGGACTAAATATTTTTGTTGATTTGAAATGGGGAAAACAGATTGAAAAGATCACTAAATAGTTTAACAACAACATTCCAACCTATTTTACTCTTAGAAGTATCTGATCTACATCTATCTATCTATATCATGTTCCTAGGCAATTGATAATTATGGCAAAAAGTTCAAAATAGTAAATAGTAATAGTAATAGTAGCTGAAAATAGTAATGAAAAATCAAGAATATATCATACAAATCAGTTACACAAAGGCTGAAGATTACTAAAAATATAGATTATAATGCAAAGTATACCTCTCTTTGATATGTTACAAAGCAATGAAATGACAAGATTATTAAATATGACACACAGTTAAGCCAAATATCCCACAGTAAAAATCTAAGAAATATCCTAAATGTAATATCGAATATACTCATTTATAAATATAAAAATGAAAGCATAGCAGAAACTTGTGTAATCTGGAACCAAACAGAAATTCCACTACAGTTAATTAAAATTTTGAAAAATAATATGATGTCTTTTTAGATAGATAGATAACTGTTTATTAAAAGTAAAATAATTACTGGAAATCAAAATTCAATATGACAAAAGTGGGAGACAAACTTTTAAACAGTTTTCTGCGTTTAAAAAAATGCAAGACGGAGAGCAGACAAGACAAGGACAAACGACTACAAAACCATAGGAGCATAAACCCGGAAAAAATGAATAGAATAACACATAAAAATATACAAAACACAAGAATACAATAGAACATGAACCAGACATAGCAATGTAAGGAAAGTCAGTCACGACGAAATCTAAACGTAGGAACAAAACCCCGAAATAGGAGAGTAAATATAAAGCCGCGGAAAGATACACGATACACAAAAGGTAGAGTAAACCAATCAAACAAGAAGAGGAGAGCAAGTATCATTGATAAAAGTACATCAAAGCAGCAAAAGTGGGAGAGATTTCGGGGAATAACAAGGAAATGTTCATCTAGGGAAGTTCCACTAACGAAAATGTAGACATAGGGGGCGAATGAGTTTCGGTTTCGACTTGAGCGACAAAAGGTTGGATAGGGAGACCAGTTCTAGGAGAAATGGAGGGCATTATACAAGTGAGGGAATGATGTGCATGTAACGTAATAATGCGGTTATATACTGTAGTTTGCAGGCAGCAAGAAGATTTCGTTCGGGAAATTAGAGCAAGTACATCGTCCGAAGGATTAAATTATATGATGGGCACGTGACTGCAATCTCTCCAGCTTTTGTGAAAGGTAGTCGGGGAAGGTGGGCGGATAAGGGAGACGGGTACTCCAGAATAATTTTGATCAATCCAAAGTATATTTGTATGAACTGAGATTTTTTAGAGAATGGCTTGATAATTCTTATTACTTGGAGATATCGTGCAGCTACTGCAATTATGCAGTCACCATAGTCATTCTATGAAAGTATATTGTTAAAAACTCACAAAAGTTTCATGGAATCAACTTCTTGTACATCAGCAAGGGGAGTTGGGAGCGAGTTAAACGTCTTCTTAACTAACATTGATTTCGATTTTCGAGCGCTAAGCACCAAATTGTGTTCTATTGACAAAGCAAGGATATTATCGTGCTCACTTTGGACATTGGTGTGATCATGAGTAATAGGAATAATGAGGCTGACATCACCGATGGACTTGACCATACTGGTGGTAGGGTGAAGGGGTTTCATAGAGGAGGTTATCAGACAAAAGAGGAATGGGCCAAAAATGGATACTTGAGGGACTCCAGATGTGATCAAACTTGGGGTGCTGATGACGTTTCCAATTCTCGTCAACTGGCGCCTATTATTAAGTAATCGGTAATCAGATCGGTGAAGCCGGGTGGGAAGTCAGCGGTTTGTAGGATGTTGAGAATTAAATTGTGGTTCAGTTTATCAAATGCCTTAGTATAGTAGTCATACGCTATGATGTGGACACCTTCTACTTCCGGTTCATCGAGTGAGAGCTTCGCTTAATGATAAAGTTTGATGAGGTCGTTAGAGACTGAGCAGCGAGGTCTAGCTCCAAACTGATCTGGACCAAAGTTGTTGAAATTTGCTCTTGATTGCGTCATTTAAACAACACCATTCACAGATTTTGCTAGGGAGTGGTAATAGTGAGATAGGTCGTAGATCTGACACTTGTGGTTTAGGCATTTTTTGGATGGGATAGACGTGACTATATTTCCATCTCTCAGGTATGTGTCTTTCGGATGCGGTAGGTGGAAAAATGTTGCATAAAGGAGCAGCTTCATGTAGATGATCGTTCGGATGGTATCACTACCGGCAGCTTTAGATGTTTTTGTAAGCGTTATTTTGGCTTCCACTTTTCTACAGTGATATCTAGGCTCCAAGTAGAAACCTCACTTACCACATCTTCCGTTGTCTCAGATTCCTCAGAAGGGTACCTACCTTGTTTAAATATGTACATGTTATGTTGCCCTTTAGCTGTATGCCATGTGCACTGGTTGACAATTGTTTCATTTCTTGCGCGCAATTATCAGTAAATGTAATTCTAATCTGGGGACCACTTACCAGCAAGATCTGCAAGATAAAATTCTCTGGTTTGCCTTTTGTGTTTTACATAATTAGAAAAGGGAATTTCTGATTTCAAATTACTTTCGCATAAGTGTTTGGGAGAATAATTCGAGCACAGTTTGACGTATAACATATCATGTACATTTAGCATCTGCTGTATTAATTTCGGTAAAATAATTATTATGCTAATTTTTAAAACGATTATTAAAAGGTTGGGGCCCACCCATCCCCATTGTGCCTATCCGTCAGAAAGTATTCTAGTAGTAATAATAATATTAATAATAATATGATAATTTATTCAAAGTCCACAAACACGGCTAACTATGCAAATATATGATTTTAAAATAGAGTTACAATGAAATTTGACTCAATATTTGAATAAACGCCGGCTAACATCTTCTGGCTTCTGTTTTAATCTTTTTAATAAATAAATAAAGCAAATTACGTTTTGCAAATCAGAAGTATATAGTAGGCTTGCGATGGGACTGACTGCACTAAATAAGATGAACTTGGGTCTTCAGGAAGGCAGACGAAACTTTAACAAAAAATGTTGTGCCATTGAGAACATCTTCTACATGAGGATGTCACGGGCACAACATCGCACAAACGAGAATATTCAAACAGAATTGGATGTACAATAAAAAAGAACTGGCTGCTGCGGTATATCAAGAAGCAGAAACCTATCTACTTTGAGCACATCAAAACGTCATGATGGTCTCCAGAAAAGAGTCATGGATACAAGCATGCCGAAAAATATAGGAAGAATACCACGCATCCCATTGTACTGCACACCACAAACAGAATGTCAGAAGACAGAGAAAGATTCATGTTACGCTCTGCATATAGCGCTTGCTTGCCTGACAGAAAATCTGCATATATACTGCTAAACGTTTATGTACACCGTCAAATTTCACTTTGAAATAGATTTTCTAACTGTCAATAGAGATTAAACCGCCTTTTACAAGAATCTATTTACAGTATAGTCGAACCTTCGTTTGATACTTCAAATGGCTATCCAAAAGGTTTTGTATTTGTCAGAATATTTTCTACAAATTTGTCAAATAAATTTTAATAATATAATTTATTACGGTGTTTTTTTATATTTGAATATGCTCGGATTGACGTTTACTTATATTACCAAATCTTTCATCTGTTGTTAAATTGAAGGTATTGCAGTTTCCTTATAAAACCTGTAAGAGTATAGTGTATGCAACTGAGAGATATCAGAGGAAAATAATTACTTACAGTATTGTGTGGTTTATCTTTTGCAACAAAATATGAAAATATTATGCACATAATACTGTACTAAAATTTCTAATCAACATAAGAGATAATAACCATATAAACAAACAGGGTTTAAAATTGATCGAAGCGACAGGATGGTGTATAGGTAGTTAAAAATGTAAATGTCAAAAACGCAAGATAGGGAGGGAGTATTCTGGTTTAATAAGACGACTTGTATCGGAATAAACCGGTGGAAGAGTTGATTGAATGATGTTTTCTTGTTCGTGCAGAGTATTTGAGAGGAACACTTTAGGCAGTGTAAGATTTTGATCACGCAAAAGCATGAGCCGATTCTTAATCAAGATCAATATTTTAGGCTTTTTACAGTATGTTTTCTAGGACAGGTAAATAGGCGATTTGCTGCTTGAAAGTAAAATGTGTGTCTTCCAGTGTTTGATTAATTGAAAATTATATTTTGATATTATTTAACCTATTATTTTACACAGAAAACCATCCATTAACCTTTTCATTATAGGCCCATAACTGGAAAGAGTCAATCCGCTTTTGGTCGGCTTTGTTGATAGTCTATGATTTGGCTCCATAGTTCAACTTAGTTTGGTTTGTTGATCCTGCTGTTAAAATATTTTTACTTTGTAGTTGAATAAGGGCAAACAATTTCAGAAGTATTTACATGCATTATGTTTACAAGAAAAAGGGAGAATATTGTCAAGATAATGGCAAACTACGATTATATAGCATAATATATAAGAATTTCTAGAAAAAACGGAATGACAAAGATATGGTATTGATGCGGGACTTGGAAACTATATTTGGTTTCATTTATAGGGGAGCAAAAGATAATTTGCAAAACATGTAACATTTTCTCTTTATGTAAGTTAATCTATATCAATCTATATCAATATGTGTTACTATATATCATCGTGTAAATATTACGTAACAGCGTATGTATGTATGTCTGACCGATATTTTTCTCTCAACTCTCTTGACGAATTTGCATGCTTGATGACTCAAAAGAATGCTACGCTAATGGGCAACATAGGGAAAATAACCACGAGATGCAAAATTTCTAATTGAGAGGCCCACAGCAGAAAATACCCCAAAAAACATGTTTTTGCTAAGATGTTAAATCAATACGCTGCAGGAATTTGAATTCTGCAGTTGGCGATATGCTTCAGATAAGGAATTTGAATTATGCAGTTGGCGATATGATTCAGATAAGGAATTTGAATTCTGCAGTTGGCGATATGCTTCAGATAAGGAATTTGAATTCTGCAGTTGGCGATATGCTTCAGGTATGGAATTTTAATGCTGCATTTGGCGATATGCTGCAGATAAGCGATTGCTGGATGCTAAATCAATATGCGGTCAGACATACTTACATGCCTATGTAAAACAACTTTTGAATCGATTGTGTCAAATCCTAATCACATGCCCTATGATTTGATACCTATCCAACAACAAACCCACCCGATGACGCTACGTAATAGCACAAATATTCGTCTGCCAGCAATCCGGACTAATAGACTTTTGAAATCCTTTTTCCCAAGTGCTATCAGGATCTTCGTCTAGCTGTTATATTGTATCTTTCGGTTTGAAATTGTTGTACTTCCAAATGAGTTGGTTAATCTCCAAAATTGTTTTTTGTTCTTTATGTCCAACCCAGGTCGTTTCACTTTAAATTAACGTTTTGCTTACTCTATTACTTACAACAAACCCACCCGACGACGCTATGTAATCGCAGAAATAGTCGTCTTCCAGCAATGCGGACTTATAGACTTTTGTAATCATTTTTCTAAGTGCTATCAAGAACTCGTTTAATTTTTATACTGTATCTTTCAATTTGAAATTGTTGTACTTCCAAATCATTGGTTATTCTCCAAAATATTTTTGTTCTTATATGTCCGACCCAGGTCGTTTCTCTATAAATATACGTTTTACTTACTTACTTACTTACTTACTAAGCAGTGGCTGCGCGTAGCGAGAGCTACCCGTTAGCAGCGCATTTCTCTAGGAAAGACGAGGTAGTTTTCCAAAAATAAATTTCTATCTAGTAAACCAAGGTGGGTTGTTTTCTACGTAAAATCACTTTTATTTTCTTCATATTTTTTAATGAGTGTTGCTAAAGAGATTAACACCAAAACTGTATAGCTTCATTACTGATTTGCACTTAATACTGTTGGTTTTTACCGATAATAATAGTTTTAATTGTGGCTTTCATCTACATAGATACCTTTTATTTTTCTATCGCTCGCATTTTTCCGACGTCAAAATGGAGCGCTTCATAAATTTCTACAGCGAGTTACCAAAGCTTCGTTTCTCCAGTTCAGCTCCCTATACGCTCTCTTACAGGGCACAGTCCTATTGGGGATAATAATTAGTCTTTCTTCAACGCTGATCACGTACTCTACGAAAATCGATCAGATGGTTATCATTAGAGTTTCCGCGACTCCCGGAAAAATCTCTACACAACCAATTCAGCTCTCTAATCGACTGTTGTTTGTTCTGTTCAATTGCTTTCATACTGACTGAAATAAATCACACGAGGTTTCCAGTCTATGCACTGAAATTTCACGTGCATATTGGAATTGGCGGTCGTGGCATATCCACTATCTCCTACTCATTTTTCTATGTAGTGCTAGCACGGGACTCAATTTAAAAAAAATACCGCTGATAAACCAAATTAACGCGAGTGTGAATTGTTATTCTTTGCGATTTTAAAACTGGAGACCTTGCTTTACAAATGGGTGGCCGTATGGGGTCTTCCCGTTTCCTTTACGACGTGCCTGTTGAATATTTTGCGCTTATTTTTTCAAAACAACAGATCATCACTTGCAATCCTGAGTAACACTGGGTCACTGAATACCAATATCGCTTCCGTACTCCCTTGATGTCTTAATCACGTCGTCTTCTTGGTCTCCGTATCCAATTGTTCCATTTGTATTGAATTGGACCGCATCTCCTTCACCTTCTGGATCACCCCTCCCCCGGTCAATCCGACCAGTCCACCGCCCAGAAGTCCGGCCGCGGCGCCCAACTTGGCCCCAAAGAAAAACCCGACCGGCCCAGCCATAAACGAGCCGATCAGAGCTCCGCCCAGGGGGAAAGCCGCGATCCTCAGTCTATGGCGCCACACAGCGGAGCCGTTGTTCTCCTCCTCCGGTGGCGTGTCTGTCGAAGAAGGTGCGGGTGACTGGGGGGCCGGTCGATCCACTTCGTCCACCACCTGACAGACGGCCTCGAGCTCACCGGCCAGTTTGGACCAGGCCTCTCTGACCACCACCGACTGGACCTCATCCGGATGCACGCTGGCCGCTGCTGCGGATGCCGACCAATTCGAATTCAATTGACGACTCGTGGATTCCTCGTAGCAACGCCACAGAGCGGACGTTGTCTCACGAATCTCCGTTGACAACACCAGCACACTTTCCTTCAGCTAGAGAAGAGGGGTGGGCAATCTATTACTCGCGTGTGCTAGCTCGAACTGTAACCAAAGCAATATCACTTTTTATTTTTCATGTATGTACAAGCAATTGAATGTGAATAGGAATTAATGCCTGTACATTCATGCTTAGTTGAGGAAAAAACAAGATACAAATAAATCAATAAATCAATAATGGGGAATTCAAGAGAATTCGTAGGATGCGCTTCAACTCCATAAAATTTCATCGAGATTGTATATCAAGAACAGATATAGAAATTGGCATAGTGTTTTGGTAGTCTCAAAAGAACAAAAAACGACCCTTAAAAGCGAAAGCTGTGACCCCAGTATAGATAAAAAATTCAGCACTCTCCGATTGAACGTCTAGAAGGAGATAGCGAACACTAGAGAAAATTTATTTTTGAAGATCTTTATTTTTCACATTCCGATGATATTAACCAGGTTTCCGCCCACCCTGGCTGCGTCAGAAAGATCTGCATTTTACTAATCTACAGAAGTTAGATTCTGCCAAACACATAAAACTAAGAAGAATTTGTAGAGAAATCTTGGCGCAGTACCGATGAGTAGGAGACTGCCTGTATCTCCATAGTCCTGATGTGACATCTGAGGACAGAGATCATCGATCTGAATCTAACAGTTTAACTACTGTACATGTATTAGTGGTTGCTGTGTATTCTGCGGCTGGCCTGCCCGGAAGTAAGATCGCAATCTCTTTTGCTTTTAGCACACAGAAAAGGCAGATGATATATTCCCTTCTCTTACTTAGGGTAAGATCAATACAAATACATGTAGTTTGGATGACCTTTTATACACTCCAAAGCAACACTGCTAGGAAAATCAAACAAAAAACAGCAGTCCACTTTAAATACGTACAGCATAATTAGGTGGCAGATTGTATCATAGACATATGTTATTTAGTTGTTTGTACTTCCCTATCAAAGGAGCGCGTCAGTGCCCCGACCACCCGGAGAAAACAGAAAGTGAGAGACAGAGGTGAAAGAGAAGAGACAGAGACAGAAAAAGAGAGTGAGGAAGATAAAGAGAAAACGAGAGTGAGAGAGAAAGAAAAAGAGAGTGAAAGAAAAAGAGAGAAAGAGAGATAAAGAGAAAAAAAGTGTGTGAGAAAAAAGAGAGTGAGAGAGAGAGAAAGAAAAAAAAGTGAGAGAGAAAGAAAAGGAGAGTGAGAAAAAAAGAGTGTGAGAGAGAGAAAGAGAGATAAAGAGAAAGAGAGAGATAAGGATAAAAAGAGAGTGAGAGAGAGAGAAAGAAAAAGAGAGTGAGAGAGTTAAATAAAGAGAAAAAAGAGTGTGAGAGAGAGAAAGAAAAAGAGGGTGAACAGTAAGAGGTCCTAGGGAATTCAGTACTCGGCCTCCCCAGGACACCCGCGTCACGCCACGAGAAGTCGGCTGCAAAGGCGGATACATATTTCGTTTGAATATGACGTCGTCGTGAAACTTTTTACCGTATATATTAAACAACGTTTAAAGTTCTCCCGGAGCTTGGTTTTCAACGAAAAGTGGGTAACATTTAAACATATTCTATTTTTATACACGACGTTTCACCCTCCGCTCACTTGAGACATTATCAAGAGGAGAAACACATGTGAATGCACTTCAAGGATTTCGTAACTGATTGCGTTTGTGTTCGCATACTATGTGTGAGAGGGTAAGCTCCGTTGTATGACTGCTCTACACTGTAAAAAACAATGTTGTACAACATAAAAACAATGTAAGTTTACATTGAATTAATGTAATCGAATGTCCCCACAATAAAA
>JAUYWV010149268.1:0-10176 GCA_032274565.1 Nematoplana nigrocapitula
GTGCTTCCATGATGATGTCTGCGAGCATACTGGGGTATGCAATTTTCCATTGCTGTTGACCTCTAAGTTTACCGCAGGGCATAATTGTAACCAGAGGTAGGGTGAGGCCGCATTTGTATAGGAATTTTCATTGAGCACTTGTTGCCTGCTTAACAAACTCATCTACTGAGTCGTTAGGAAGCGGTCGGCATACAATGACTAGGTCGATGAAACAGTCTAAAACACAGGCTCCAGTCCAACACAATCCTGGACTCCATAACGATTGAAGTCATGGTTGTTACAGTTGCGCAGGCGATGGATTCCAAGTGTTTTACTCGATGGGCAGAAGTACTTAGTGACTTGCTTGGCACAATCTGGCTCGATAACATGGCTGGAGAGAAAGCACAGACAGCGAATGATGGGTGTAGAATTTCAGTTTTGTTTATAGAAAAGGGGGGTAGAAAATAGAGCACCAGTGAATGAATGGGAAGGCTTGACTTTAGAATTTTGTTTATACCTGAAGGAGATCTATTTTTAGATGCTCGAAAAGTTGTGACCTTTCAGAAAATGAATGCCATCCAGTGTCTAAACTTAACGAATGGTACTCAACATCATTATATTGTTCATTCTAGAAATTTCCTTTTTAAGTTGAAATAATGTTAAATCCTCGGTTTACTAATTGTAAGTAGTCTGATGAGAAAATAAAGAGCACCATTCGATTCGTCTTATCATTACCTTTCCAAAGATATATCGGATCATATCAATCGACCATACCAAAATTTAACTTTTCGAAAATTATAGAAATTGATCGAAAAAATCAATCATCACTGATCGAATTTCATATCTGATGGCACGATATGTCGGATCATATGATTCAGACATATAAAATTTGAATTTTTCGAAAATTTTGAATTTGAAAATCGTGGCGGGGTCACATGATCCTCTTTCCTTGACCTAGTTATGACATACTACGCTCTGATTGGCTGTTGCTAGGGAAAACCATAACCTTCAGATCACAACGTGACTATATCGCATGCCTGACCTTGACCTAGTTATGACATATTACGCTCTGATTGGCTGACTTTCTTTCAGTGCTAGAGGAATTCCCAATATCTTTTTTAGCTGAGTTAGATACGACCAGTCTCTTACTACTCGCAGCCACTCCCCAGAAGTTGATGGATTTGGAGATGGATGACTCAATAACCTGCTGAAGCAAATCTTTACGATTGACCTTGGCTTTTCCGCTTCTAAAACAATCGCATCTCTCAAGGCCAAGGAACTCCTATCTGAATGCCAAGTTTTAGAACTACGGATGTAGACGAGAGCATTTCTTGTCGTTATCAATAAGATCAAAGAGAAATCTCCTCTCTTTGCTATAGCCTCTGCCGTAATCTTGCATTTCTGGCTCTATCTTTGATCCTATTGGATTCAGAGAAGAATGCCAGTAATCAAATCACTTCTGTGCTGCGAACCATATTAAACGAAGCAAAATGGATGGAAGACGACAATTGTGATATTGTCTGGACAAACCCGTCAGACAAACAGACATTTGAAGATTTTGTACCAAGACAAACTCGGCTGGTACTTTCTTGTCTGATTGCCTAATCGACAACCTTGGAAAGAAGGACTTGTGGAACGTGGTCTGAAAGGTTTTAGTGGTCTCTCACGGCCAAGATACTGTTGAGAGAGTTTTTCCACCAACAAGGAAATAACCTGTGTTAATCTTTCTGCCAAATCTTTGGTGGCCAAGCGATGCATTCGCAACCATGTAATCAAAGTTGGAGGCATTGAGAATGTTAACATCTCGCGTGCATTGCTACTTTACGCTGCTGCAGCCAATTCCCGACTACAAATGCACTATAGAGAAAGGAAGGAGGAGGAGGCTGAGGGTTGTCAGAAACGAAAGAATGAATCACAAGAATTGGAAGAGATAAAGAGGAAGAAACGAAGAGTCGAGATGGAATCAACAGCTTCTGTTTTATGAAGTTTTTTAAAATAAAAATTAGTAAATCTACTGCTTGAAAATATTTTGTAGGGGTAATACTAACCCAACTCATTAATACCTGATGATTTTAATGATTAATACAACACATATGTGTCACATTTCTAAGTGAAATTTAAATAAAAATAATTAAAATGAAAATATTTTGGCCGGCGATATTTTAACCATGATCAGCTGTGGCAACACTGATATAGTGGTGACAAATAAAATAGAGATTGAGTACAACACCAGTGGATAAACCTATATTGAATTTGCAGTTACTGCTGTTACTCCTTCAACTAGTTTGGTACATTAATTTAGGCCTACGAAGTATGGTTTGAAGTTATGTGGAAAAGTGACACACAAATTTTCCCATTTATTAGTAATTTACTTTTAATAGATTCCATAATGTACATTGCCTAAATAAAGTATATTAATTAAATAGTTAAAACCAGTATATTGTATAAATAGAAACCTATGTGAAATTATGTAATGAAATATATTATGGCCAGATACACTTAAACATAACCTATGTTTTTTCCACAATAAAACTTTTATTGCTTTTTTATAAGTTTCGTGTTATAAAATAATTTTGTATCATTATAATTGATCTTTTTAGTCGAAGTATATCGCAGAATGTATAGATGAAATCAAAATAGAATTGAAGCAGGATAATGTTTCTGTAAAGGCAATCGCTGTCAGTAAATTGACCTATGTAAGTAAATGATTGGTTATATATTTTAGGCTTTAGCTTTTAGGAATTCATTAGACATCATTATTAGTTCACTTGTAATCTAGCAGTTGGTATTTCCTAATCTTCTTTAGTTAATGAATACTTTTTAATTGCTAAGTATAATCATATAGGCATCATTTGCCTAATTTATCACAAAATCTTCTCACTGGTAGTTAGGCATCCTAATTTGTTTTTGTCTATACCCTCTCTAGTTAGCCTAAGAAATTACACGCATTACTATTTTTTTCGCAATTCTTTTATTTAAGCTTCAAATGTTGGGCTATGATGTCAGCTGGGCTGCATTCAATGTAATTGAAGTTATGAGCTCCACAAAATTTACATATAAAGTGAGTTGTGATACGGTAATTTAGAATTCCCTTTTGTGTAGTGAGTTCATATTTGTCATGATTTACTTTGAATTGGGTTAGTACAGTGTGTGTTATCATTAAAGATTTTAACCTTTTACTCCATAGTCAAGTGTGCTGCTCATTAATTGACTTACTATATCTATCTGTACTTCAGAGGATTGGCTATTTGGCAGCATCTCAGAGTTTCCACGATGAAACTGATGTTCTCATGCTAACGACAAATCTGATAAGGAAGGTGAGTTATACATGAGACCCAGTCTTTTTGTATAAAACCCTTATTGAGTAAAATAGTGATCACGGCCACATGAAAAGGTAGTATGGATAGTGGTTATATTGATCGTGGTAACAGCAGAAATAATTAGGCGTAACGATAGCACATAGCATAAAGGGATGCTATGATAAAGTAGCAAACATGGAACAAGAAAGATGCAATAGTCTCTAAGCTATTTTCTAGATGACGAATTTCGGGTTCATGTCAGTGACGGGGTGATAAACCTTAGTAACGTAGCTTTGGTAGGAATACTAGTTGAGTATTAATGTTTAACAGGACCTACCACGTTTGATAAAATAAAAATTTTTAGTAAGGAAAGCTGTTGATAAAAAAATATCATCGGATATGAAAGCTCTGTGATATTTGTTTTATAGCCTATAAAAAATCCCCAGAGCCTCGTAATTTCTCAATTTTTTTTCTGAGCAAATATGATCAGTTTCTCAATATCAATAAAAATAATGAAAATGAAAACCACTCTATCAGCGAAATAAATTGTAACTGGCTCGTATGTTACGAAGCCTCAGCCTTCCTCATTTATCTTGGCTCTGATGATAAAGGGTGACGCTTCGTAACGTAACCATATATATCACTACTATTGTAGTTTACAATTTTTTAGATTTCTGTCAACTCTATGCGTCGCTCAAAGTTATCATCATGTAGAGCATGAAACAAGCGGGAATGTACGGTTGAAGGTTTTCTCGTGCAACAGTCTTAAAATGCTTGCGCGACTGACGCCTATTTCAGATGACTGTCGGCCTGAGGGTCTGAGATTTCAATAAAGATAGCTAGTAGTGTTCTTCACCTTTTTCATAGGTAATGACTTATGTTCTGGTTTCAAGAAATTTCTGAACAAATTAGTTTGACATTGGAACTTTGCGGTGCTAAATAGGGGAACTCGTCAGCAGTTTGCCGATTAACCTGAGAAGTGGTATTTCTTTATTCAAAATATTTATTGACAGCTCTAATTCAAAACTATTTCATTCAATAAAATTCGAATCATCTGCTGACCTTAGAATAGCGCTGTGTTGTCGCGATTATAATATGATGTTAGAATGATGCACACGCTATGAATTCCATGACTTTGATTACTATTCAGGCGGGCGTTACTTTTGTTCTAAAATTTAATGTTAGGGGGATGTTATTAGAGAAGTAAACTAAAGACCACGATGTTTGCTTGTTTTTAGTATTGTTTTGCTTATCCGTACATTCATGATATTTAAATTAAATATATCTTTCATTGGGTTGATCTCGTTTTTTAATAATGTCGAATTCATGTCGAAGGCGTGTGCTAGCTCGCTCAGAATGTAACCAAAGAAATATCACTTACAATAAGGGTGCAATTCCATTGCTGTCTCTATTACAAGATTGGCCGGTTAGCGGATTTGAATAGCAGTATCATTAATTTTTGTTTATTCATGCTTCGTTGAGGAAAAATATGTTAACAAATTAACCAATAAAAGATTGTTCTGGAATGTGTTTAATGATTAACTTATACAAAGTTGTTTAATGGTTTAGGGGAAGATAGTGAATGCATTCCCGACAATTAATTTTTGTAAACTATTCATTGTTTGACACTCCGAGTATTAGTTTCGTTTTATTGAATAATGACTCAATATTGATGTTATGCTGTTTTTCTGATTTACAGGATTTGAATAGTCCAAATATGTACGACGCCGGTGCAGCCCTCTCCGGATTGTCCTGCTTCATGACTTTGGACTTGGCGCGCGATTTGGCCAATGATATTATGACTTTAGTAAGTTGTAGAGCGCTCTGGTTAAAGCCTGCAGATATAGCCATCCTATTCATCCCTGACCTTTGCTCCTGTGACAGATTCGGTCAGTAGTAAGAGATTTCTGAGCTCGATCCCATCCCCGCTGACCTTGACCGTTTCACCTCACATGACGCGCGGAGCGCCACACCCCGGGGTGACTCATTGCGTTGACCTCACAAAGCGCGATGACTCATCTCTCCGTCCTGCGGAAATTTCCTCCATGAAATGCATGCATAATTTATTAAATGTGCGTGTGCCAAGACGTCACCTCTCTAGCGATGACCTCATGCATAATTAATGAAATACGTACAATACCCTGCTGCGAACGATCTTTCCAGAGTGTGTAATCCTGCCGACATATTGCCGAATAAATTCCTTCAGTGATCTTAGTTGCGTAGTGTTATAAATAAGCCGTGCACTTTTCGCAGATGGTTAGCCATGCTAATAATAGATCGGTTACAGATGGGACAAGGAGCCATTTTCAAGTCACTTTATACTTATTGTTTAACGCAATAGCAACGGAAGAAAGTGTAGATACACGTTGCTGTAAAATTTACAGTATTTTTCAAAGAGGACCCAGTACTATACAGTAGTTAGAAACCCTCGAAGTAAACACGGAGATAGCGAATATCGGGAGCATCTGAGAAAGATCGTTGACGTCAGGCTATTGTTCGCACTTCCGTAATTATTCATGCATTTTATGGCGGAAACCTTACCGCGGAACGCATGCCTTGTGAGGTTAAAGAGTCAAGGTCAACGGGGACGGTAGAGTTCAGAATACTCTTACTACTTGTATATTATTGATTTTCCGTTAATATTAAATCATTGTTGATATTGTCCCCAGATTTGTATAGAAATAATTGGGTAAATAATGATAGCTATTTGAAATAGGTCAGTGTCACCTGGAGTTTGCTATTCAGTGATACAGACCATTCTTAACTGCGCGGAGTAAACTAGCGCCGCGCCGTTGTATACCAGATGAATCAGTTTTAACAACTGCTATTATTTGTTTGCTCGCCGTGCAGATGTCTTCTACAAAGCCTTACCTACGGAAGAAAGCGATTCTCCTTATGTACAAAGTATTCCTCAGATTTCCAGATGCCTTACGACCCGCTTTTCCAAAGTTGAAGGAGAAATTAGAAGACCCGGACCCAGGTAAGAATCTTTATTAGAGCAATACATCGATTGTGACTGTAACCAGGGGTCGGCCTCGACTCGATGGTACAAGGTAAGGTAACATCGATTATAGAGCGTGTAATGTTTCTGATTTAAAAACATGGCTACACGTAAATTCTCCGACTAATGTCTTTCATATAAGCAATTCCCACTTTGACGTCATTCATTTTGTCATCTACAACACTATCAGATCGTTTTTAACTAAACACTTTTTATTCAACTGTCCATTGTTGTATATCTCATCAGAACTGGCACACCAGCTTTTTGTGTTCTGTGAATGTTACTAATATATGAATATTTCATATTGACATACAACACAGAAACGTTACTGAAGGAGAGAACCTCAGACATTACGCTGGTGGTTTAATATTTGGCCTAAATTAAGCTCGTATTTGATTGAAGTGTCCCAAAATATATCAGATGTAAAATATATTTGTGGGTATTTACAAACCAAAATGCCTTTCAGAAAAATGAGACACTAGCGAAAAGTAACCAGAAAATAATTCAAATTAAAAAGCAATGTATGCCGATATAGCGCTCTTTTTCATTGGAAATCAGAGTTCTAAGTTTCTAGTATCTTATAAAATCTGGAGTTCAAGGACCAGACAGGTGTTAGCCTAGTTGTTTTCTATTAATAGTGTCTTTTGTCTGCGCACTTGTGCAGGTGTTCAGTCGGCCGCGGTGAATGTGATTTGCGAGTTGGCGAGGAAGAATCCCAAGAATTATCTGTCGCTTGCTCCCCTCTTCTTCAAATTGATGACCAGTTCGACGAACAACTGGGTCCTGATAAAGATTATCAAGTTGGTGAGTTGGGATAAACATTTTGAAAATATTTATTTATATTAATTATATATATTGAAAATATTTCGCCAATCTTAACCCTATCTATCCATACCGGGCTATTTAACGCAGCCAGGTTCCGAGGGGGGGGGCTGATTCGGCCCCCCTATTGAAATCTACTTTAGGAGTGTGCTATAGTGATGAAAATTGGTAGCTAATTAAATCAAAATGATCTACATATGACTTTGCATATAAAAATCTTTTTTAGAAAAAAATATAAAAGTTACAGCCAATTTAATTTTAGAAGTACATAAAAAAAGTGGAAAATGTTTTTTTTAAATTCAATTTTAATCGAAATAATTAACTATATGATAAACTACTGAGTGTCTGAATATTATAGTGTGTGTTGGTGGTTCATTGTGTATTAGCAATGAAATAGAATTCACTAATATCCACCCCTCAAGGAAACATTTTGTTGTTTTCACTTATAATTAGATGAACTAAAAAATACGGGGGTCACTTACTTTAGAGGCATATAGCAGGCCCCCTGTGGGGGTAACAACGATGCAAATAATATTAAAAGTTGTTTAACATAAAGTTAGAAAAAGTCATCAAAGCTGGAGATCACGCGATTTTTAAAAAAACAATGGCAGATAAAATAAAACAGGAGGGCTGATTCGCTGTTAATAAACGTCAAACACAGCGTTCCAATAATCCCGCCCACACGCCCAAAGATTACTTCCGTCTTAATGTGTACAACCCTACCATTGACTATTTAATCACACAGCTTGCTGATCGCTTGCAGTGCTTCTACAGGCCAAAATGTCAATTTTCGGGTTTAAATAATCAACTATTGCAATTATCCATAATTACATTTTTTTAAATAAATAGACAGCCTCCTCCTTCCTACTGAGAACCGTATGGCATGCCAAATAAACTGTTAAAATAGTCACTCTTTAGTAACAAATAATACAGTATAGTGCAACAATACCCTTTAATAATTAACACTTCTTTTTGGAGGACCACTGGAGCTACCATTCACTGCACTACACGTGTAGCATATCCTTTTAGAACATTGTCAACCACTTTGGAGTTTTCGAGTTGCTGCCTTCTCTGTAGGCTTTCCTTTTCATTTCCTAATTTTTCGATTCCCTCATCAGCTTTTGTGACTGCTCACTACATCTCCTCAAGTAATTTGAGAGCTCATTTATTTTCGTCTACCACTTTCCGGAGTTCCTCCTGAGTTTCCTTATCGCGTTGTTCGATATTGGCTATCTGGTTGCTGTTCTTCTTTCTAATTCCACTTGCTGACTCAAAGACTTCTCTAACTCAGTACGGCGCATCTTTTCTTCTTCTTTAATCTTTTGCCTCTGTCTTTGTTTGACGCGGCTCGAGCAGAAACAGCCAAACCCAATATTTCTTGAGACACTGTCAGGTACGGTGCTGTCCATTCTTTGGCAACCATACATGACTTTGACACAATTAGCGCTCTGACTTTGTAGGCAACTAAAGAAGACTTTTATTTTGAACATAGTCTGCCAACTTGCTGAAGACACGCTCGACATCTGCATTACCATGTGGAAGCACAAAGATTGCTTTGGATAATTTTTTGTGAGAAAGGGATACTTTCCATTCGCGGAAAGCGAAGTCCAAAATTCCGATGCAGATGTGGCACTATCAACAGGCTATAGGGATACTTGACATAGTCAAATTTCTACCTGTAGATCAGAGGTATGTTTTTCGGAGATAACTGATGGGAATGACCTGGCTAATGTAAGTGCCATTTTCTCCAGTTTTTTGTGACCTTGATTTGAAGGTGACAACACCCCCCAACTTCTAAGAATCGCGTTGTCAAATGGCAGGTATTTTTGTTATTTTACAAAGAAGTCGTCTCTCATTTTCATCAATGACAAACCGGTAGTGTAACATGAGGGATGAGATGTCATTGACATCGATCTTCCAACAAGGGCGAGAAAGTTTGTCAGGAGCAATAAAGCGTAATGGCCATGCTTAACACCTGCCTAATGTCAGCCTAATTGCCAGATTTTGGGCATTCGGTATTCTGTAGGAGCACTGCGCTTGTGTACATCAATGCCAATGATGAAGGCTCAGTACCTTGTGCTAACTTTGTCGGATAAACTCACGCCTGTCATATGGACTGATCTGAAGGATACATTGCTTCCTGACATTAGCACTCCGATGCAGAGTACGATCTGTGGAAGCACTCTATTGTCAATAAAATCGTATCTCGTTCAACTCTTCGGGCAGCTGCCAAGCAAAGTAAAATGCTGTTCCCCAACATCACATCCATACCATGATAAAAGTACTTCGTACAATGCCTGTCTCTATCGCTACTGTTGAGCAAAGTTTCAGTCGCCTCCGTAGGCTTAAAACATACACGAGAAGCAGCATGACTAATGAGAGGCTCACAGGACTGGCATTAATGCATGTACACAGAGATCGTACTATTGACATTGAAAGGGTGATGAGAACTTTCGACGCTAGTGGTCATAGCCGTATTGTAACCTTGTTATAAAAACATATACATACATGCAGAATATACGCTTGTCCTACATCATTTCTATCTACGTAATATATAACTCACAATAATACCACCTGCCAAATATACTACTTACTGTAGGTATATTACTGATGCCAAAGGAGACTATAACTGCGCTGTTTCGCTCTTGTTATAGCTCATCAGCTAGCTTAACCCTTGATATTAGTAAGATACCACAAAGAAGTAGTACTCTATACATGTTTTACAAAGGCCCACATGTAGAGTACTACTTCTTGAAATTTTTGTGATATCAAGGGTTAGGCTAGCTTATGAGCGAAACAGCGCAGTCCTAGTCTCCGTTTGCATCAGTAATATACCGAAGTAGTATATTTTGAAAGGTGTGACTATTGGGATCGAACCTGGTCAGAGGTCGGGTTTTTTAAGACCTAGCCTGGAACCTAGCTAAAATTATATATTAGTTTTCGGAATATACTAAACATGTAACATATAACATTGCAGTTACATTGCTACCTATGTAATACATATTTAACCCTATCCTACCCGGGGGGGGGGGGGAATCGGCCCGCGCTCTTTTGTTTTTGCTGTCGTTTTTTAAA
>JAUYWV010149279.1:0-10176 GCA_032274565.1 Nematoplana nigrocapitula
GAGCTGTTGCCTTTTACACATCAAGTGAAAACACAGAACTGTATGCAGGGTTGGTGCGGTTTTTAGAATATCACATTCCAGGACTTTTTAACGCTTAGTTCATTCTATTTTTCATTTATGAAATTAATGTCAAGAAATACATTCATTTAAATATGAGTATAAAATGAACCAGTGGACCGCTGCAGCTACGCATGCAAGTGTTGTCATGAATAAAGCACAACGAACTCAAGTTGAGCATTAGTTGCTGTGCAGTGTGTTTTGGAATACGTTCAATAGTAGGCTCCAGCACTGTCTGCTAGCGCAGCACGAGTCTTGCTTATGTTCAACGCGAGACAGATTACGCCAGAGGAAATCAATAGATCGGCTTGGCCGACTGTAAAGCTTTAAGTCAGCCTATGTGTGAGTAAGTGAACCAAGTCGCGCTGGCCCTCTCTCTCTGTCAGCAAACTGACCAATCAGACGACGCGTTCTAACGACCCAACGACCCAGGAATCACCCAGTTTGCTTAATGTTTCGCAGCTGGCGAGTGTTGTCCTCTCAGTGCGTGATATCTTTCCTTCTTTTTCTTTGCCCTCGGTCTTCTTCCATCTGTCGTAGAGTGTTTTCTTTCTTCTCTTCACTTGATTTTACCAACCTTCTTTATTCTATTCTTGGCTGTGGAAAGGTGGATGTGATGGGCATAGCGGTTTGATCCATATTCGTTGGACATTTTTTAGTTAATTCGCAGCTCATTTCCTTCTGTGCCCACATGGCTGGCTGGGGGAGTCATTGCAGATGGATGGAGCAGTTCTCGTTTCTTGCCGTTATGAGTGCAAGGCTTTGGTCCACCTCACTGCATAATTCATGTGTTTAATAATCCGTTTTAGGCCAAACAATCTAGGTAATGACCTTGATGGTTGAAAGTTTTCTATCGACAAAGCAGCGCTGCCACTCGATTTATGGAAATCATAACGCAGGCCGTGAAAAAAAACGCAGAAACAAAATCGCCATTCACAGAAAAATGGCCGACTTAGTATGCAAATTATGAAAAAGAAGCGAAATTTTCAATAATAACGTAATACAGGGTCGGCCGTCCGGCAGAAAAATATCTTATATTTTACTAGGACATTAATGTTAGGACGTTAAATTAGGCAGAATGTAGATTGTATATTATTAATTAAGCAAGCTTCGTGATGCCTGTGCCGGTTGGTCGCGTAACGCCAGAACACGCCGTCTGATTGGTCAGTTTGCTGACAGATAGAGTTCACTCACACACAGGCTGGCTAAAAGCTAATTTATTTATTTTCTCTCTCAGTCTGCAAGAAAGAATACAGCGCTGCACTAGTGCACACTGCCGGAGCGCTCAGTTGACCGTACGCCAGAAACATGCTGCACACCAACTGATACTCAACTTGAGCGCATTGTGCTTTAGATACAACGCACGCTGCACAGCAGCTGAGCGAGGTGTGCTTTATTCATAACAACACTTACACGTGTAGCTGCAGCGAGCATAATGTGTTACCGTTTTCTCAATTGTTTTTCTTCCTTTTAGGTACCCATCATGAGTTGGACCGGAGTGCACCGTGAGTTTGTTGTTGAAAGGGTTACACAAAAAGCTAAGGTATACGAACATCAACCAGAAATGATTAACGAATTGAAGGTTGTTAGACGCCAAACTACAGAAAAACCGCCGGAATTGACTATAAACGCGTATCGTGGATAAAAGGCCACAATTCGGATATCATTTGAAACATTATTAATATTTTTAATAACAATACATTTACGTTGGCCTTTTTGTTAAACTTCAAAACGTGGGACACCATAATAAATGTTACAAAAGGGATGAAATTTGTAACATAAAAAGACATGCATTTTGATACTGAATTTACAGAAGTTAGAGGATCATCAAAAGAGTACTCTTCACCGCATTTAACTCATTACAATTGTGAAAATTACATCATCTAAAAACAGAGGCAAGCAGAAACATGCCATTGATGTGGCAGCACTGAACAAATGCTAAAATAGAAATGATTGTTTTTTGTTAAAAATGTAAATCAGATATTTTTTCTTACAACATTGCGACACCTGCTCGATATTGTTTCCCTCCAGTTGGATTTCGTCTTTGGTACCCGTTGACGACACTTTGACGCCAGGCTTCATACACACTTGACGGGTGAACTTTTCCCCAAGGAAATTCCTTATTTCCACCTTTGAGCCATCAGTAGGAATTACCATGTTGATGGGAAAGTGAGCATAAACGGACTTCATCTTGTAACGGAAGCCATACTGGACACCTTTGATCATATTGTTAATATGAGAGGCCACAGTGTGGATTGCGGCCAACTCTTTGCGAATACCAAAATGCTTGGTAATAACAATCCTCTTCTTCTCTGCTCTGATTTGGACGGCCAGATGTTTGAAGTCACGCACCAGGGTGCCACGCTTTCCCTTCACTCGGACCCTCCGTGCATTGGTGGTTATGGTAACATTGGGTGGGATCGACAGAGACTCTTCACTGATGATGGTCTTCATTCTACAATAGCACCAGATTAACGAGATAAGAACACAATATTTCAAACCGAAAGGTTCGACAACGCAATAATTGATAAATATTCATAATTATTTTAGTGACACCATTATATAATATATTCTTTATATTACCATCAAATCCAAGATGCATGCATAGAACAATCAATATTTATTGGTTTTATGTTGCTAGTCAATGAATTTTTTGCTCATATCTATTAACTACTGGAAAATTAATCCCTATGGAAAACATTATGTAGTTCTTTCTGAATTCTAATTTCAAAATTTGAAGTCATATAGGACATTCTTTACTATGGCGAAATTTGGTATACAGGAGCAAAAAGGTTTTTTATTCCGGTTTTCTACCTATTGCACAAACTTACTGACTGATCCTCACATCATTCAGTAAAACAATAGGGGCGTCGCAGTATTATATACTCTCAGCATATTTATACTCCCCACACACAAAGTAACTATATTTGAAAATGACTATTACATAATGGACTTTGTGTATGTGTCGGGTGATGATTGCTGACTTGATAAAAGTATGTAAAATCCTAAATTCAAAGTTAAAATTATTCTACTTCGATTTTAAAAACATTTACATAGTTATTATTATAAGTATTTCATTTGCCAGTATTATGTCGCCCAAATTTGGATTGTGAATTATCTGAATTTCACCGTGGTTGGCTCATAGGCATGTTGGAGGCACACCAAAATGTGTAAGGTACTGTGAGAGATAGATGGACAAACAACAGAAATAATGCAGAGAGAAAGCAAGGAAGAGGGCGCAGGAAGGCAAAACGTTTGTTGCATCAAGCAATCTTTCAGAACAGATTTATTAGTTACATTTGTGTTCGCCATTCACATGTTGTGCTACAGACAGCATCTATCAGAACTCTTCAGCACAGTGCAAATGAACTTGGATTTCTTACAACTCGACCTGTGATACTGATCCTCTAACTCCGAGACACGTCAAAGGCGCTCGCCTTCAGTGGTGCATTCGAAGATGAAATTGGACTCATGAGTGGCAGTAAGTTGTCTTTTCAGATGAATCCTTATTTTGCCTAGATTTCAAGGATGGAAGAATTCAAGTGCATCATCTCGTTACTGAGTGGCTTTTGGGAGACTGCTTGTCTGAATACAATCGCATCGGTGGAGCACGTGTTATGGTGTGGGGCAGAATTAGATATTTTGACAGAACTGAACTGGTTGTTTTAGTTGGTTCAGTAACAGCTGCCAGATACATCGAGGATATTTTAATTCCAGTTGTGATTCCATTTATGGCACAGAACAAGGAACAACTGCTTTTCCAACAAGATAATGCCTGAGATCATACTGCACATGCAAATACCATTAATCTAAACAATCAAACATTCAATGTTTGCCATGGCCAGCTCAATCACCTGATTTAGGCATCATCAAGCATGTTTGGGATATTATGAGACGACATCTGAAGCTAGACTACATTCAGCCAATCTGGAGAACGATTACAGGAATGGACGGCAGAATACCACCACAGAACGAAAACGAAGTGCTCGAATCCAATAAAATTATGCACATCAACGAAAAAGACAAAGCACACCTCTTCGCCAAAACATACAGAGAATGTGCCAACATCCCTAAGAAGACCGCGAAATTAGAAAGAGATTCTGGAAGAATATGATAGTCAAGACGAATATGATTGAAGGAAATGAAAGAGACGTAACAAGAGAAGAATTGAACGGTGTCATAACTGAAACGAAAAGCAATAAGGCAGCTGGAGAAGACGAAATCCCCTACGAATTCATCAGACACCTCGGAGAAAAAGCCACAACCTACCTCCTTTATATATACAACTGATGCTGGACAGGAGATGGTATACCGAACGAATGGAGAACCATCATCAAGCTGCTTCTCAAAGAAGGCAAAGACCCCAAGGAAACTGTCTCTTACAGACCCATCTCACTCACTTCATGTGTGGGCATGATCCTAGAGTAGATTATCGCCGACAGACTTATCTTCATCCTCGAAGACAGGAAAATTCTCAACGACAACCAAGCAGGATTCAGACCCAACAGCAACACCACAGACCAAGTCCTCAAACTATATAGTACAGGAAGCCACCGATCAGATACACAGCAAAGACTATAGCAACGGTTCTATGACAGCGTTTTTCGATTACGAGTAAGCCTACGACAAAGTTTGGAGAGACGGGCTCCTCATCAAAATGATCGAAATTAACATTCCACATCGCTACATCAGATATGTGAGACACTTCCTGATCGGTCGCAAGACTCAACGGAACACGAAGTACAACATTCAAACTAGACGAAGGACTACCCCAAGGATCCTCGATCTCATCGTTACTCTTCCTTTTGTTCATCAACGACCTCGACAACGACCTCAACCACGAATCTACAGCAAGTCTATTCGTAAATGACACAGCAATCTGGAAGAAAGGCGGAAAAGACAAAGAATCAAACAAGAGAACCATGCAAGAAGAAATGAACAAAATCCTCACCTGGGCGTAGAAATGGAAAATGAAAGTGAATGCAGGAAAAACCAAAGCTATGGTAATATCCAGCTCCAACCAAGTCTTAGAATGGAATCCCGAACTCATGACCAATACAAACCAAGTGGAAATAGTGAAGTAATACAAATTCCTGGGTGTCACGGTAGACAACAAACTCCAGTTCAATATACATATCAGCAATATAATCGAAAGATATAAGAAAAGAGTCAACATCATCAAGTGCATGTCGACCAAAGACTGGGGAAACGACCTCGGAACACAAAGAAGCTTCTACATCAAGTACATCAGAAGCGTCCTTGAGTATGCGTCCAGCAGCTGGAGCGCCTGGATTTTCAAATCCGACCTCCAAAGACTCCAAAGAATACAGAACGAAGCACTCAGATCCATCGTCAACCTAGCCAAAACCTGCTCGATCGATTTCCTTCACCTGGAAACAGGAATCGAACCACTTCAAATCCGCTTTGAAAAGAATATGAAATCACTTGGGACAGATTCGCTTGCCTTCCAGACGAAGACAAAAGAAAACAGCTGCTTATGAAAGAAGCTCCTGCAAGACTGAAGACACGTTTAGGGTGGCGCAATACAACAGACCCTCACATAAAGCCGCTAAACATCGTCAGAGAACTTCGACACCACCCCTTGCGCCCTGGAAGCAGATGGAAAATTTCAACACAGAATTAGTCGAACTGGACAAGAAGAAAGAGAAGAAATACACCCCAGAAGAATTGAGGAAAATATCTATGAGTAAAATCAACAGCCTACCCAAAGAGATAACCATATACACAGACGGATCGACGGGAGGCGAACAGCAGAACGGCGGAGCCGGCTTCTACACGGAAGACAATGAAGGAAACCACGTCTACGAAGTGAGCTACACCGCGGGGAAGACCTGCTCATCCATTATGCGTCGCCATGCTACGAGCCCTGCAATGGCTGAAGACGAAGAACTATAATTCTTGCCTTATCTGTACTGATAGGCGCTCCCTACACTCAGCGTTGCAGGCCAACAACTGGAAAGACCGCCGCGACCCATGGCTCAAGCAGATCAAATAAATCCTCTTCACTGTTAACACAAGAATCACGCTCCTCAGGATCCCCACACACTGTAAAATCACAGGCAACGACACCTACGCGAAAACAGGGACAGAGCTCGGACAAGAACAAACACCCATCACTCACGCCATCGTGAAAGCCAAAATCAAATCCAGAAAATGGGAAATTGAACACCAAAGAGCGAAAGACACCTACAAAGAGAGAAGAAACCCCAAATTTCAGATCGAAAGTAAATGGCCGAAGAATGTTAGAACGCTTTACTGCCGTCTCAGAACTGGCCACGCTAAGGAACTCAAATATTTTAGATATCTCATCAACGAAGAGGACGACACAATCTGCACGGAATGTCTGGAAGAAGAAGAAACGATAGAACACATCCTTTGTCGATGCTCTGCAGAGACCACAAGACGCGCAAACGCCACAATCAGTCTCGATATGCTCACGAGTGAGCCAGAAATGTGCCGGAAGATACTGGAAAGGCGATTTCCATGTCTCAAGACACCTCAGTACGATTAGCACGCTCTAGGTCATGGTGTGAGAGCAACCAGGAGGCCCTAGTGAGATCACACCGTTCTCACTGCTCCCCTCACCTCAAGTAGAAGACGAAGACAGCTGCGTCCACAACGTCATGATTTGCAGCAAATAATGAAATTATTTTGATATGAGACAGAATAATGAAAAGTCGTCTTCTTTCCTTCAGACTCTAAGGAGTACGGTATTGGGGGCTGGTTACGAGACCAATATTCAGAGAAAAACTTTGGTCCGTGACTTGTTCATTCACGGAATATGCAACGAAAGTGTTCGTCGTCTAATCTTCCAGCAATTTCTTTCCACTCTGATGGTTGACCGATGCCTGGCACTAGTGTCGAATTTTGAGACAGCGACGGATCACGCCACTTCCGAGTCGAAAACTATGTCGACTAGCGCTCCTCGATAACTCCGTCTGGGAATACTACCTCGTCTCGGCCTACGTTTCAGAAATCAACGTGTCGTTTTTGCAGTGGACCTAGTCACTCACGAAAATAATGCTCTGCTTTTGGGCAGGAATATCGTCGGTGCGGGGAAAACCGGGCATTTCAACGGGGTTTGTTTCTCCCATGGCCTATCTGCCGTGTTCAATACCTACTACCAGAATCGAGTAAGAGTCTGGACTGCGAATCGGAGATGCAGCCTTTGTGCGTTTTGTGCGAACCAAAGAGGATCCTCTGGGAGATGAAGTGGATGTCCTATAGGCATATCCTTACCACGTGGTCATCCAAAGACCAGGACAAGCTCCCGACACTCAGTATGAAGCATCTAAGTAAGTTTCCTCCAGAAGCCAGTGGGACTATTGAGCGATCGGCAGGAGTTGATACCAACCAGGAGCCAGTCCAGGACGTGGCGGATTCTATACAGGAGAAATCGATACGCAGGACCTACAGACAACAGACATCTCGGCCAACCAGGAAGTAGCAGTGAATTATATGACGCCAAAGTGGGCAATTTGTGAGGCGTCCGAACTGGCATGGAATTGTGAACTCAGGTTAGGACTGTCGAGTTGGTTATTATGAGTACGGACTGTGGTATTCTTTAAGGGGAGAATGTTGTATTGGCAGCCCAGCATCGGTGCTACCTATTATCTTATGTCAGTCGAAGATGTGATGGGACGAACTGTGCAACCGAGTTTCCTGGTATGTTCTGTAGTGTCATATGCTATATGTTATATTGTTTACCTAATTATGTGTTTTGTATTCCAGTTAAATATACCTACGTTATTACTTATCGAAGTTCTGACGACACTAACGTTCCAGCAAAGGATTCCCCTTTCCTGATAGAAAACCCTTTCAGCAAGAGAGCCACTTTCCGTCTTCTAAGTACCAAAATTTTACCGAAGCTCACTTCGATTCCTATTGGGCCCGACCTTTCAGCAAACGATCCTCTCCGTCTCTTGATGCCCTAACATTTCAGCAAACAATCATCTCCGTCTCTTGATGCCTTGACATTTCAGCAAACGATCCTCTCCGTCTCATGATGCCCTAACATTTCAGCAAATGATCCTCTCCGTCTCATGATGCCCTAACATTTCAGCAAACGATCATCTCCGTCTCATGATGCCCTAACATTTCAGCAAACAATCCTCACCGTCTCTTGATGTCCTAACATTTCAGCAAACGATCCTCTCCGTCTCATGATGCCCTAACATTTCAGTAAACAATCCTCTCTGTCTCTTGATATGCCCTAACCTTTCATCAAACGATCCTCTCCGTCTCTTGATATGCCCTAACCTTTCAGCAAACGACCATCTCCGTCTCTTGATGCCCTAACATTTCATTCAGCAAACGATCCTCTCCGTCTCTTGATACCCTAACATTTCAGCAAACGATCCTCTCCGTCTCTTGATGCCCTAACATTTCAGCGAACGATCATCTCCGTCTCATGATGCCCTAACATTTCAGCAAACAATCCTCTCCGTCTCTTGATGCCCTAACATTTCAGCAAACTATAATCTCCGTCTCATGATGCCCTAACATTTCAGCAAACGGTACTCTCCGTCTCATGATGCCCCGTTAATTCAGCAAAAGATCCTCTCCGATTTTTAGGATACCTCAACCTTTCAGCAAACGGTCCTTTCTGTCTCCTTATGCCCCTATACCTTTCAGCAAACGGTCCTTTCCGTCTCTTGATGCCCCAACCTTTCAGCAAGAGGTTTGCTTTTCGTCTCCTGGACCTTAACCTTTTACCGAAGGCCCCCTTCGTTTCCTATGAGGCCCCGACCTTCTGCAAAGATGGCCACCTCCGCACCTCCTGGTGCGCTAACCTTTCTGTAAGAGGACCATTATCCGTCTCCTGCGGGGCCCCAACCTATTATCGAAGGTCCCCTCCACCAGTCAAAGTATCCACCCCATGTATACGGAAGTGCGCAGCAAAATGTTGAATTTCCTTGAAAAACAATTGTTTCAAGCAAATATCACTCAGCAGATTCAACCGGTTTTGCTTTTGGAATAGTTATCTGGATCCGCGCCTGTATCAGACCCTTTCTCTAGTTCGGCCCACTGGGAAATTTGCCCGTTTTATGGTAAGCCACTCCGCCGTTGATATTGTTTATATTAAAAAATAGAAATGAAGGCAGCAAATGAATTGCACCCTAAAATTGTATGCAGTGCTGCTTTGGCTATATTCCGAGCTATATAGCAGACGTGTTTAGCATTAAACCACTGTATATGCGATGTTTTGCTCTATAAAGCTTACTGTGATCCTCGTGTAGTTTTGTGAAATATATAGCGGAGAGGAAAAGTATTACAGTACTGTATATGTGAACTGCGATTTCATTTTTGCAGTGCATGCAATATACGCATAGATATGTATGTTTGTATGTTGAGGGAGGGGGATCCCTGCATGCTGCTGCTGTATGAAATACGAGCGGTATTTTTTGTATATGTGACGGTAAGTGAAACTAATCGCCATTTTGGATCGCGACGGTCCTCGTTTGAACTAAAGGCACTCGGTATATCTAGCTCGGAGCCTCAATGTACTGCATCTGATGAACTGAGCGCCAGGAAGGCAGTCAGGAAGGAAGGAAGGGCGTAGTGGAATGCTCGCGCTCTCATGAGGGGCCAGGGTAGAATTATATATAGCTTTTCATTTCCACTTTGTTGTCTACCTCCTCCTAACTGTATATATATATAGTATTGTGGTGAATGGTGGGTGGAAAAGCAAAGAACCAGTCTATTTGTTTTGCCTCTGATGGTTGATTGTTATCGTTCCACCCCCAAACCCCCCTCCTTCTCCTCTTAGATGAACAGACGAGGGCTGTGGTGGTGGCGCCAAAGGTGCGATAACGCGTTCCACTATCGCTGTAATTGTGAGGCCACATTTTACACAGCGATCCTGATGCCTTGCCTATTTGGCAGCAAAACAGAGATTCACAGAGTAGTAAACCTCCCCAGTCCTTCCTCTGCCCCCCCCCCCAAAGAAAAATCCTCAGAGCTCAGTCGGTCGCAGAGAATTAAAAAGCGCAGCTAAAAAACTAAGTGTGTGAGGATCTCTCTGCCATCTTCTGACCATCAACTGGGGCACTTTCCTTATGAGTTGGAAGCGAGCAAAAAACTGCGCCCTGCCTATGC